>JAPYZC010001183.1:0-29133 GCA_030522665.1 Ichneumoninae sp. A BG-2022a
ATAATGGATTTTCAATACTTCAATTCGGAATAAATCAGATCTGCATAGGAGTGTCCGAAGATTGGGACGTGTCCGAACATCGGTACCGTTACCTTATGCACAGTATTTTTGAGTTTCTCAGCCGAGCAAATACGCACGTATTCAATATTTATTTTCGTTAATCGCGTAACTGGTCTCGTAGTTTAGCGCGTTATGGATTCAGCGTCCAGTCCTTCGACCTCCAAGCGTAAGCATAATGTACTTACGCCGGAAAAAAATTACAGACGCTTTCGAAACTCGATAAGGGAGAGACGAGCACATTGTTAGCGGGCTCGTATGATATTTATAAGTTGACGATCTCTGACATTAAAAAAGTTTGGCTGCAATAAGACGTACAAAACTCTTGCGCCAAACGAAAACTATGGATTTCGTGATGAAGGTTTGAAGTTATTAAAAATATGTGGGTACTGTAATTTTTTTCGATATGTATCATGCTATATCGCTTAACACAGTTTGACTGTTCTGTTATCCGAATTATCGTTTATCCGAACGAGCTCCGGTCCCAATTTATTCGGATAATCGAGGTTCTACTGTAATATATATTTTTTTTTCGAGTACACACGTATCGAGTACTCCTTCGCTCTCGCCTCTCGCTACGCCCAGCGGTTCGTTCGTTTCTCGCGTTATTCCTTTGAAAATTCGCGTCGCCCGTTCCGCGCGGCACGTGGTGTTAAATCGCGTGGCAGCACGCCATGATGTACGACGAGGCGCTGAGCGTAAATAACGAAAGCCGGAGAGGGACGGAGAGTGTCCGGGTGTTTATTCATCGGGCGCGAGAGATGAGTTCTCGAAGCGGCGCAAGAAACGAATGAGAAAGGACCGAGAGGCGCATCCCGGGCTCGGGGAACCTCCGAGGAGTGGAACGCTCGATCCACTTGCACTTTCCGCGACTCCCGAGAGGCCTCGGTGCAAGTAAGCACTCCGAGAGCGAGTACGAGCGGAACGGGAATACGAGTGCGCTCGCAGCACTATAATGCACACCGACCCACCGGATGCCTTCGCCGATGTCCCGAAGAATCCCTCGCCCCGGGGCGCAGCTCGCGAGACTCGTAAAGAGACGGCTCGCACATCCGAGAATTTACATTATCGCCCTCGAGGATTTATATGGATCTGTTTATGTGTATATGGAAAGAAAAAAATCCATCAAGTTCGGCACGCAACGATTTTTCGTTGCGACGTTCCTGGGAAAAATATCTAATTTTATTCCGTAACGTCCGAGGCCGCACGGGAATGCTTCGATACTGGTTTTCAAAATCTCTGTTTCCGAAAAATAAGATTTTCTGAGCGGAAGTGACGGATTTCCGTTATGACTTCAGTTCCGGTCGAAAAATTATACTATCTAAGCGGAAGTGATGTCACACTGGAAATAAGTCACTTCCAGTTTGACGATTCAATGTTTTCAATCGGAAGTGACGGATTTCCGTTACGACTTCAGTTCCGGTCGAAAAATTATATTTTCAAACTGGAAGTGACATATTTTTTTACTGTGCCGTTACTTCCGGTCGAAAAATGAGATTTTCAAACCGGATGTCCGGCCCGGAGAAGGACCGACATGGGGTTTTGTTGCACGGCCAGTGTGGAGCCAGCGCTGGGCCGTTCCTCCAGTTACGGCAGAATCTCGGCGTTCGTGACGACATGTTTGACGACACGGCTGACAACGACGACCGAGGTTGATGACCTTACCTGAGTGTCAAACGTAAATATTAATATTTTCGACCGGTAGATCTTGGACCATCGCATGCGCCGTGTCGCGCTCCTCATTTCCGGTTCGGGTGTAACCGGAGCGACAATGTCCACTATCGTCTTCGCGCATGCGTACGCGCGCAAATATAGTCAAAGAACAAGCGCGAGTGTCTATATGCAAATATTTGGACGGGAGATCGGCAGCAGTGCGGAATACCGCGGCTCACATACTCGCGTATGTGTACCGTCTATACGCGCGAGCATGTGTGTAAACCGTAGAGTGTGTATTTGCGGGCAAACACGAAGAGAAACGAACGGCATGTAGGCACGCTTACTTCTACGGTTTAAAGCGTGATTGTCCGAACCGCCGCAGCGCACGACTGCATCGAGTAGGTATCGAGGTCTACGGCGTGCAACGCCCTCGCCGTAGAATCTACATCTGCACACGTGTGATCTCGAACTGTCTGACAATCGCTACATTTTACCCCTCACTTTCGTCACGAATAATTTTTTCTACCCCCTCAATCTTGCTATTCTTGACTTCGATCCCGATCTCGCGGCAATCCTTGAATATTTTTTTTTAAATTTCAATTCTGCTTTCAATTCTTCAATTCTACTTTCAATTCTTCAATTCTGCTTTCAATTCTGCTTTCAATTCTTCAATTCTACTGTCAATCCTTCAATTCTACTTTCAATCCTTCAATTCTACTTTCAATCCTTCAATTCTACTTTCAATCCTTCAATTTTACTTTCAATTTTTCAATTCTACATTCAATTCTTCGATTCTTTCAATTCCGATATGATATTGAAAGAACGAGGGCAAAACTGTCGCGATGTCACGTATCGTTTCAATCCCGTATGGGATTGTAAGAATTGAAAGTAGAATTAAAGTAACAATTTTTCTCTTTGGCAGCCTGCAAACGAATTTTACCTGAGTCATCGATATATTTTTTTCAGTGTGGAAAAAAATATATTGCTCTTGAAAGTGAATGTTTGATGAAAATACCGTCAAGGCGAACTAGCGGCGAAATGGCAAAGACGAGAAAACACCACGCAGCGTACCATTCGTCAAAGTAATCGCGCCTCGGTAATAACTCTCGGACGGTGGACGATCGGTGCGTGCGCGGAGAATGTTGTTTCCGACACCCGGTCGTCCACCGTCGGTCGGAGCGACGTTGTACATACGAACGAGGTGCGCGCCATCGAGGATAGCCGGTAGCGCGTACCCAGCATCCTGCACCTGTGTAGAGCGATAGAGAGCCGAGTACGCCCAGGTTGGCATGTAACGATACCGACTTATTCGCGGTATTATTTGTAAATGCCCGTCGTTGACCCAATTTCGTCGCGACGCTCTGTAGACGCACAGTAGCGCATGCGCACACGGTAAACTGCAATCGCCGCGCACTGCAGTGTCCTCTATTAGGGCTCATCAAATGCCAAGACGAGGAGCGGCCGGTACCGGGTAATTTATATCGCCGCGGTGCTCGCACACCCGAGGATAAACCTCGGGAAATCGGGCGGAGAGAGAGAGATTGTAAGTTGGCAAACCGTACAATATAATAAGACCTACCGCACGGTATAGACTGGAATAAATGTAATGCGGTTTTCTAAGTACGAGCACCGCGGGTTCCCGACAAACACCCATGCCACATCGCTTTTTCACACGTACTCGTATGACTCCTCGAGAGATAAAGTCTCGACGATCCTTTCGCCCTGTTCTCAAGATACAATCCTGTTCCTCTCTACCGCCCTCCCGTAGGAGGAGGGATGTGTATGAGTGTGCGATAAAAACGCTCCGTCGCACTCTGAGGTGGGCGGTTGAGGACACCTCTATTTTTACATTTTACGCACTCGAGCCGGGAAATTAATTACTCGGTCCTCGCGGCGCCTCGGGGGAATCTTCTTGGGTTTCACGGGATCGCAGATGATTGGCTGTAACGACGTGTGCTCGTGCCGATGAGCGGTAGACTGTGGAACATTATTTCGTAAAATCGCACTGATAAAAACGTACAGTCAAATCAACTAAGATTCGGGCAGGGACGTTCAAATAAATATTTAGTTGGAGGAACAAAATATTTTTATGACTCAAAAATATTTTGGCGAAGTCACCCAACTAATTGTTGAACTAACCAATTTTTTAGCTGTACCAACAAGATATTTAGTTGAACGTCGCTGCCAGAATCTTAGTTGATTCAGCTGTACTTTTTTATCAGGTCGGAATAGGAAGTTTCGTAAAAACAATTTTTAATGTACAAAACTGTCCTTTTATTTCCCGTGGCATTGATAATTTTAGGTTGTTCGTTTGTGTGTTAATCTACAGCTGGATGGAGAATTAATAAATAAGAAAATGTAGACATTTGCGGACAATAAGTTGTTGCAAACCTTAAGTTGTACAACCTTTTTTACTGCTTATATTAAGGACGCTGTACACTGTAAAAATAAATTGTAAATTTAATGTACTGGAACTTGAAATTTGCTGACATTACTTATATTAATTAAACATTAATGTACTTAGCTTGTAAAATAAAAATACCGGATATTAAAATTACAAATCTTTTGCTGCAAAATTTACAAAAATGTTCATGAAAAATACAAATTTTATTGTAAAATTGTAACACACATGTGTTTGAAATTTCAGAAACGGTTTATGTAAAAAAACTTCCAATACTGTTCATTAATTTTCAAACAAAATTTTTTTACAGTGTAAATAAAATTAAGACATTTTCGAGGTAGAAAAATGCTCACCTGGGTGCAGATGGTTGGTCTCGAAAATACGGTGGTTGGGAAACGATTGGGGATTATTACTTCATTTGCGTGATTTTTTCTTTTTTTCTTACTTTCGCGAAGAAAGATTGGTGTGCATTATCGTTTATCCGTGAGTAGTATGAAGATGGTACTCGACGGCTTCGGGCTTCGGGAACTACCGACACAACGGGTGCATCTTGTGCAGCAGGTTTATAGCGAGGTGCGGTATATAACCCGGCCCCGGGGTGTATAATCACGTTGTCGGGGCCCTTGGCTATTTATAGTTCGCCGTGCTTTCACCTCGCGGAACCGTGCGGTATTTTTTCTTTTTTCTCCTTTCGCTCCTTCAAGGAAATTAGGAGGATTTCGTGAGCCCTTTTACGCGTTACACCTTCCCGAGGCTTTATCGCCGGCCCCGTCGGAGCCGGAATCTCGGCCCGCTCACACGTGCAAGCACGTGTGCCCGTGTGTGTTCGCGAGCATTTAAATGATTACGAGCGAGGGCTGGTACGTGAGAATTCGTGTATCTGCGTGCGGTTAGCCGAAACGAGGCTACGACTGATTTTTTTTCGGATTTTTTTTTTCTTACTAAGATTAAATACTGGATGGCGATACGTGAAAAAATGCGGTATGCACTCAACGGTCCATTAAGGAGAGTAATAACTTTTTTATTTTTATTTTTGTTCGTGAAGACGAGCAAGGCCCTTTTTACAGAAAAATTGTACAAAAGTAAGAAAGAATGTTATGTGGATAATGCTTAATAAAATAAATACACTGCAAACATTTTTTTGAAAATTACTTAACGTAAAAAAAAGAGTTTTCTTTAAACATTTGTTATTTTGCAGACGAATCTACCTGTTACATCACACTTATACTCGCGCACCCCACTGACACGTTGAACACTCACAAGATAAATGGCGCATTTCCATGGGCTTTCGACTATCGGATGCCCAGACCACCAATTCGACCATCCGATTTCGTCGAGAGACTCGTTCAACACGGACACCCAATGGTCCTTCCCGGACCATTCCCGGAAATTTGCGTAATTAAAAAAATTAAAAGTTGAAAATTGAAATTTTCATATCTTCCTCATAAAAGTTGAACATTGCAATTTTCATATCGCCTTCTCACAATGTTTTTATTTTTAATACGATGATTTACCTCGATTAAGAGACATATTTGCAATTGTTATTGTGCCATCGAAGTAGCCTTAGGGGGAGCGGGAACGAAGTGAGCAGTTTAGTCGAAACAAGGCTACGCCTGATACTCTGCATTATTCAATTTTATTATTTTTCACTCTGATTAAATACTAGATGGCGACACGTGGAAAAATGTGAAATTCACTCGTCGATCCATTAACGAGCTCAACAGATAAATAATATTCCTGAATATTCTGTTTGTTTTTTTTTTTTAATTCGATGATTTACGTCGATTACGAGAGATAATTACTATTGTTATTATGACGTCGAAGCCGCCTTAAGGGGAAGCGGGAACGAAGTAGGTTCCTCTGCTCTTGTCAGCAGCGGTCTGACCGGTACCGGACACGACCACTGGAGTCGGCACAGCGATCGGCGTGTGTGTATATTAAGTACTGTAACTGTGACTTTTAACAAGTAGGCGTCGTTCGCCGACTTGCCCGCATGTGTGCGAGAGCGTGCAACTCGCGGTGCATCGACAAGTAGTCCAGGCCGACGCGGGGACGACGACGCTACCGATCGTCCGGTGCGGACTGCTCGCGGCTCTATTCGTTCCTCGCAGCGAAAAGAACGAACGAACGGAGACACGCCGGCGGCCGCTCGTAGAAGCGTTCCTGGTTCAACGGAATCGAGCTCGGCCTCGGTAACTCGACAAAACGTTTGCCTGCTTTTGGGCGCACCGACGCAGCGCAGCGCCCACACTTGCCAGTAGGTAAGGGCTGTGCGCGGGCGGACGGTATCGCGGACGCGGCGAAGAGGAGAATGTGGTTTCCGATACGGCATCGAGAGGCACATACATTTCATTTAAAAGATAAATAAAAAAAATGAAAACATAAGATGGAAACGATTAAGTGCAAGAGAATACGAGCCAATCAGCGCGATACCTACGGCATTTTATCCGAATGCAAATAATACCGAAGCAAAATCTCTGCCTATTTTGCATGTTTCGTTTTTTTTTTTTTTTATAAAATGTTTTACCATATATATCGACGTCTTAACGCTAAGAGTCGGTACGGGCTGTGCGCGAGTACCGCCCGTATGGAATCCTGACAACAGACTGCCGATATCTGCATCTGTTATAGGGTAAGTCAGGGTGATAAGACCACCCGTACACAGTAAAAAAAGTTTGTACTTTTTACAACTTATTGTCTGCAAAAGGCCACAATTTTTTATTTGTTAATTTTCCGATCGCACCATCCAACTCTAGTTTTACAAACAAATGTAGGAACTGAGATTGTCAATAACACGGGGAATAAAAGGACAGGTTTGAACAATAAAGTTTGTCACTTATTTAACAAAATTATTTTTACCAAACTTCGTATTCCGATTTTACGGAATAATATTCAATTGTGTAAATATCTTTTAACGTAACAAATGAATAGCGCTGCCGTTTGCACTGTTTTTAGTATACGTCGATACAATATGATTGCACCGAAAATGATAAGATTGTACGTGCATGACGATATGCCACGTGGCGATATCGTACTGAGTCTGAGTGAATTCATAAAGATTTGTTTTAACGTTAAACCTCCAATTTCCATTGTTTAAAAAATGATGTCCATATCACCAAGACACCCTACACGGGAAAGAAATCCCATATCGACATGCGCACAGATTTTTCTCTTTTTTCATTCTTCGTTAATTTTTTTTTTAATTCCTCGTTTATCTGACCCTTCTCATCTCTCCCCCTGTTTATTATTCAAACCCATCGGAGCTCCCCGTTAATCAATTTCTCCATCTCAAAAAAAAGAACACCTCTCGCATTGACGAATCTTTGATTCCGAGCCAGCGATATGTCATTTTATTTAACAATATCGAACCACTACATGCGCCCTTTTCGCGCTCACAAATTTCCTTATTGTATTGCGTTCAGAATCGCGAGGGCACAAGGATTCCTCGAGCGCGCAAAAAACGCACGCAGGATTATAAGGCTGTACACCGTGTACGATATACATATACATGACCAAGGTAATGGGGCAAGACGGAGGAAAGATAAGACGGTGGAAGATTGAGGGTGGGAGCGGGGGAGGGAGGGGGGGGTGAGGGGGGCTGGGAAAAAAGGACAAGAAGAAAATAAGTCCTTCGAGAGACGCGGAGACAGAAGGACGATACCGCTGGGTAGTTGGATATATAAATATAGTGGCTTACAAGTGAGCCGCGGAGAAGAAGGGTCGGGCTGACCACTTCGCGGGCACGAGAGGACCCCACGTTCGCCGCCATTTCTCCGTCCCCCTCGTCGCCCGAGGGGAATCGAGAATAAGAAACACAAGGCGACCTCCTCCTCCGGGCTCACCGAGCCTCGGACCATGGAGAAAGGGAGGACCAACGGGAGAGTCAAGTAAAGCGAAGAAAACGAACTACAAAAAAAAGAGGTAAAAAGTAAAGTTGTGAACTCGAATGACCTTCAACGGCCTTGAGCTCTAGGCAACTCGAAGGCGGGCAGGAGAGGCCGAGAAGCCAGAAGCCAGGGAATAAAGGGAGAGGCAAGAATTTCCCTTTCGTATCCGTGCGGTTTTTAACCCTGAAAAAGAAGCTGTTCCGAGAGAGTCACGAATTTCATGCCGATGCACTCCCGGATCTGGCACTCTGTCGCCCGATGCTCCCTCGCGCGGCAATGCATATTGTACTTCATGCACAATTAGCGGTGTCATTTCATTCCGTATTTACAGTCGTCGCGCTACGACCCTCTCGCGCTCGGCGCAATTTACTTCGACGCATGTGAAATACTTTCGGAGCAGAGCGCCTTCTCTCTATCTATAGGCACACGTATATTTAATTTTTGCATCTCCGACTCCGCCGCCATAAAGTACAATGAAAATACATGTGAGCTACACACGAAAATTGTCGCAGAAAAAAAAGAAAATTCGAATTACACTTTGTATGTATTTGCAATTTACCTCGACGCATGTGAAATACTTTCGGAGCAGAGTGCCTTCTCTCTACCTATAGGCATACGTATATTTTATTTTTGCGTCTCCAGCTCCGCGGCCATAAAGTACAATGAAAAATACACGCGAGCCACATGCGAAAATTGTCGCAGGAAAAAAAAGGAATTTCGAATTACACTATGTATATATTTAGTTCCAGAAATTATCCACTCGGGCATCCAACCTGGTGCGTCCGCGCGGCGGAAAGAGCATGGAATTATCATCGAGTTTCTCATTTCTCTCATTTCTTCTCGCCACGATCTGCCCCGTCTCGATCGTTAGAGAGTGGCAAAGTTGACCGACTTTTTTTTTATCTTTCTCATTCTCCCACGCACATCGACGGTGCTGCATCGTCCCGAGCCTTTCCACCCGAGCGACTCCGGGCTGCACCGGAGGTTTCCTCCCCGCCGACGTCGGCCCCGTACCGTCGAGCGTCGAACCCATTAACTTAATTGTTCCCGGTCAGAGAGATATTAGCAAACAATGATATACACAGCGAGCTCACGCGGGACAAACGAAAGTTACCCGGTTGTCCGCTTCAGCCTCCGCAGTGCTCGCCGCTTCGGGCTATTGTCTTAAGGAGGTTGGAGCGAGTGGTGTTCATTTTGCCTAAATTCGCGAAATTCGGGCAAGAATGGCAAACACTTCCCGATGTTATAAATATCTGAAAAATTCATACTTATTATAGGCACTGAAAAGACTAATTTTGCATAATAATAATTTCAAAATGTTATTAAAAATTGTTGAAAAAAGAATTGTTAATCAAAATATGCGGTAACTTAAATTTTTTTTTATTGAAAATGATTCGTTCATTTTTCGGAATACGTATGAATTTTTTCAGATTTTTATCTTTACTTTGATTTTTGCACATTTTTCCATGTCAACGACAAGAAAAATCAAAATAAAGATAAAAATCTGAAAAAGTTCATACGTGTTCCGAAAAATGAACGAATCATTTTCAATAAAAAAAAAGTTGAGTTACCGCATATTTTGATCAACAATTTTTTTTCAACAATTTGTTAATAACATTTTGAAATTATTATTATCAAAAATTAGTCTTTTCAGTACCTATAATAAGCATGCATTTTTTCAGATTTTTATAACATCGGGAAGTGCTTGCAATTCTCGCCCGAATTTCGCGAATTTAGGCGAAATGAACACCACTCGCTGCACCCAGAAAAAAAATTTATTTGACGGCCACCGTTTATTAAGATTAAGTAAAATATTTATTTGATTTAAATAAATATTTATTTCAATTAAATAACTATGTACTTAATTTAAATAAATATTTTTTAAAATCAAACAAATATTTTACCTAATCTTAATAAACAGTGGCCGTCAAATAATTTTTTTTCTGGGTGTGGAGCTACCTTAAAAGCGGTCCCAACCATCGCCTCTTCGGAGGTCCTCGAACGCACAGTCGAGCTCGCCTCGCGGGCTTTTCCCTCCCCCGCTCAAGATACGATAAAGCACTCGCGCGGTATTTTCTCGGCGAGCTTCGCGCACGTATCGCGATCCGTCGCGTTATATTATTTAAGCGCACATCCGGAAGTTACGATTCAACGATAATGCCCGAAGTGCGCATGCGCGCGCGCACTATCGCGCGCTGCGCGCGTGTGTGTCTCTGTACGTGCATAGCCGCAATTTTTATGTGTTACAACCCGTACGTTAACCGGTCCTCGGGGAGCTTCGAGGAGCCGCGGCGACGCACACCGCGGAATCTCGCTTCCATCGCTTCCAGCGGGTTAATCCGCGAGACGCCGTTTCATACTATATACACCGTATAACTCTCGCCGCGGGAGTTACGCCGAATCGACTTTATAAAGCGAGAAGAGAAAGGAATAATACTATACCGAGTTTCTCGTACGCGTCCCCATCGCGCACCCGACACTCCGCACCGAGAGAGGCCTCAGAGTGCCCCGCCGCCTGTACGTATTAGGTTTAACGTTTTCGATATAGGTATGCAATGTACGGCGAGTTCGTAATGCAGAGATTGTTATGTGTGTAACTCGCGCACGTGCGTTGTATCGCCTTCGCGCGGTTTATAATAATATTCCACGGGGCGCATTGCTGCTATCCACAGAATGCAATTCCGAGGACGCTATGTATGCGCTTTATAGTAGTCATATAAAATGTACGCGTATTTGCGGGGCGGGGGGGGGGGGGTGGTATATCGGAAGATTTAAGGTGTAATTCGCGGAGACGATCCCTCGGATTCTTCGTCGGGCATCGCGATCATTGTTTCGAGAGAATATTGTGGGACGGAGGCAGTTAAGTTTATCGAACGTTGGGGGAGAGACAATAGATGGGATTATTACGAGCATGATTAACGTGGCGTGGGGAAAGGCCTCAGGGCGATCCTCCCGCCCACCCGGGTCGTGCTCGGTCGGTAACAAAAATCTTAAAAAATTGCGTTTTGAAGGCCGCACAGAGCTGTGGAAATCGAAATTTGTCTTTTCTTAAGTGTAGCGATTTCTCGGGGAAAAATGATTTTCCTTTCGAGCTCCTTTGCGGTCTCGAAACGTGAGTTGGTGCGGGGTTTGTTACCGACGGAGGTATTGCGCGGGCAATTCGCGGAGACGATCCCTCGGATTCTTCGGCGGGCATCGCGATTATCGTTGCGAGAGAATATTGTGGGACGGAGGCGGTTAAGTTTGGTAAACGTTTGGGGAGAGACAATAGATGGGATTATTAGCGTACCGAACGGCGCTTTACCTGTCTGAGTCGGTAACGAAAACTGTAATAAATGGCGCTTTCCGACCGCGGACGGCTGAGCGAAAACGTAATGAATTCAATGAAACTGCTTTCCAATTTTTTTAATTATTATTGTTATTATTATTATTTTTATAATAATAATAATAATTATTATTATTATTATTATTATTGGTTTTACAGACAGTAAGTTACAAACTTATACATTTTATAAATTACTTATAAATGTTGGCAAAAGATTTTTTTGTCGATTCGCAGAACACTGTACATGGAGAAAACACTCAGTTTTCTTGCGCTTTCGCATTCGTTACAGGTTTAGTTACCGACAGTGTTAACGAAACCTTTTCGCAGGGACTTTTCCCGTTGCAAACAGTCATTTTAGAAATAAAGTTAAATATTTTTTCACTCATTGAAATCGACCCCTTCTCGAAGGCGCGTCTAAATTGTATACATATTTTTTCAAACGCAAATTTCCCCCGACCGGACCTCACCTTTGTGGCGTCTTTAAATTAATAATGGGCAGTGAGGCGTGGAGCTTCGAGCCGTAAAAGCGCGCTGTAAAATTCAGATTATATTGCACAGTATCTAAACCAGCGAATTATTATAGTGTACCGTAATACACTATCTCCGGAAGTGTAATGAATTTTTTATATTCCCTACGATAAACTTCCTGTTTTATCTCCTCACTTTGCGTCTCATAAAAACTTCTTTTTGTCTAATTTTTTTTTCTTTCACGTTCGCCTATTTTTTGTTCTCTAGCGGTGCGTTAGCTCGCTCCGGTCTCTGTGGAAATAATTCGTCGATTTTTTTCTCGACGGATGATTGCGGGCTCGGCACAGCGAACGGAACTGTTGACATTTTTGTGGGCCCTTCTAGTCGAGCGGGGTTCGGGGCTTCCGTTATCGCAAGAAACGATCGTCAAGCAAATCGGCTGCCCGGTGTGAATATGTAAGTCACGAGTGGGCCTCGGGGAACAGCGTTGTCGTTGTCGTCGTCGTTCCTCGTCCTCGACGACGACCACGTCGTCGACGAAAACTCCTTTCATATTTTCACTCTTCAATTACGAGACACCCGTTGCTCCAGGCTTTTATATAACGCGAAGTCGGGCGAGCGAGCGAACGAGCTCACGGTTTCATAATACACGCCGAGGGTTGCGAACGGAGAAAGAGGCCAAACTGTGCGAGACTTACAAACTACTCGACTCTCGTACACATGCATTTAACCGCCTCGTGTGGTGGGGGAATTCACTCCGAGGCACGCGGATTAAAAATATTCGTTCCTCGCACGACACGCAGCGTAACCAGAATTGCGTTAATTTCTTATTTCTTTTATTTTTTTTTATTCGATAAAAAATTCTTTAAAAAAGGTCGTGTTATTTATTATCGACGGTAACATTTTTTTTTGTTTTGTTTTTTATAATTTGAACTTTGCAGGCTCGATTTATGTAATCGCACACCGAGAACCGGTTCTGAAAGCAATCTATCGATACAGTCGTTCTGTATTCATAACTTTGTTGGACAAAGTTCCATTGAATGGAATACAAAACGACCCCGACGAGGTGCGGTCTACGACCGTGTATTCCTGATCTGTCGCTTTTTGACATTCTATGTGGGACACTAGATACACATTTCATACGTGTCGAAATCTATATCATGATCGTGCAATTTCGCTATATCAATTGCTGTAATTTGTTATTTATTTATTTCTTTTATAAAAAAAAACAAAAAAACAAAAAATCGTGTATTCATTTTTCGACGGTGATTTTTTGTATAAATTAATGCTCAAAAAAAAAATGAAATTCTCCAAGATAATTTAAATTGTAAAAAACATCGTGTTCATTATCGAAAAAAAAAT
This sequence comes from Ichneumoninae sp. A BG-2022a, assembly GCA_030522665.1. Lineage (NCBI taxonomy): Eukaryota > Metazoa > Arthropoda > Insecta > Hymenoptera > Ichneumonidae > Ichneumoninae sp. A BG-2022a. The sequence continues at coordinate 13,157 of JAPYZC010001183.1, forward strand.
TTCTCCGTGAGGAGAAATTTTTTTTTTCAAGTATTTTGAACTTTGCAGGTTCGATTTGTGTAATCGCATAGCGAGAAGTTGTTCCGAAATAAATCGATCGGTAAAATCGTTCTGTATTCATAAGTTTAATGTACAAAATTGAATTGAATAGAACACAAGCCGATCCGGATGGGATAATCCTAGGACCGATTCTTCACAATCGATGTGGGACACTGGATTCACATTCCATACATGTCGAAATCTATAACACGATCGTGCGATGACGCGATAACAAGAAAATGTCTTGGGCAATGCTCGTCGTGTCGAGTACACGATCGAGGCGCGCGCCTGGATTTTCTCCGATGAGCGATCCCGAGCATACCAAAGACGTCTTCGCGACTCACGAGTCTCATATCCGGCGACGCGTCTGATGATTCACGAAAAAAAAAGAAATTGCCAAATGTCTCGCCTGCAGAATTTAACGGGGATGAGATCTACGGTCGCTTCTGCCGATGAACGTTCGCGGAATCCCCGTCTCGGCTTCCATCAGCAGTGGCTGAACCGGACGTGAATTCTCGAGGCACTTGAAGAGACCTTGAAAGAGGAGCTTGTCCACCGGTAAGTCACGCCCGAAGGCCTTCGCGACGCCGTAGCGCTACTGAATTTTTCGGGGATTCCCGGATATCTCGACGTGCAGCCGTGTATCCTGTACGCAGGAATTCGTATTACAAACGCGATTCCGTGAGCCCGAAAAAATAATTTATTTTCATTAAATAAATATTTAGTTTTATTAAATAAATATTTATTGTCATTAAGTAAATATTTATTGTAAGCAAATAAATATTTTTTGAAATCAAGTCAATATTTATTTGCGGGTCGTCCGTCGAATAAATTATTTTTCTGGGTATGGTTCTTGGCTGAAGGCACTTTAAACAGATGAATGTCTGAATTCGGCAACTCACAAAAAAATGAAAAGTTAAAATAAAATATTTTTTTTTAGTGAATGAAATGCAAGGTCGTATTGCTACTTGGTTTTTCGGGAATTCCCGGATATGTCCACTTGCGCCTGTGAATCCTGCACGAAGGAATTCGTATTACGAGCGGGATTCTCCGTGGCTATCGGCAGAAGGCACTTTAAACCCAGATGAATTTCTCAATTCGGTCTCGCGCAAAAATATATATATATAGAACAAAAATGTATGGCTCGAAATAAAGGACGGTGCGTGTGATTTTTTTAATGGCATAAAATGGAGTACAGTGCAGTACAGTGCGTGTCTCGTTCGAAAGAGGGGGAAAAAACGAGTCGAAGATAAGGAATAAAAGGAACAAAGCTCAAGAACATTTTTCATCAGCCGGTTTTGAAGTACAAGAGGGAACAAGAGAGAAAAGAGAGGTTTATCGGGAGAGCCCCGAGGGCGTTCGCATATTTTTAGCGAGCCTGAGAGGAACATCAGCCAGAAAGCAACACCAACCGGGGCATATCGGGCTGCGTGCGCATCGGGGCTCGCACGAAATGAATTTCGTGCAAACTCGTTAGGCAGGGTCATCGACATTATTCCCGCGTATGCCTCACATTCGAAGAGCGTTTTCGGAGGTCGTAGCACTTGACGAGAGGAACCTCTCCGAATAAAAAATATGAAATTTTTCGAATTCCTCAAATTTCCTCTCCCCCGTCAAAATATCTTCAAAAGTACTCTTCAAACCCTCATGGTAAAAAATATTTGTATTTTCAACAAACTTTTTGTCCACAAACGGCCACAAATATTTTCTCGTTAATCGTCCAAAATATATTCGTAAAATAAAAATTTTCTAACGTGAACAAAAATTTTCCTAAAACTAACAAAAAATTTTATGAAATGCACAACATTTTTTCTAACATGGAAAAAATTTCTTTGTCAAATTAAGGACAGAGTTTGGACGTTTGCGGACAAGAAACGGCGATACGAATTTTACTGTGCTCGCTAAAAAATCATAAAATTCGCCGCGCATGCTCGTAAGTTCGACAATTTTTTATCCAAGCATTTTTTCAATGTTTTTTTAATTTCGAACCTTTCTTTCAAAGAAAAATATTGTCCGGGTCAAAAGCGGAACGCTGGACTTGTGAGATCAAAACACGAGCATGGTAAAATTTCGTCGACTAATGTCTCCGGTGGGTTTACGAAGCCGAGCGAGGCGAACAGTGGAATATCGTATAATACGTAAAGTATAGCGTGTTAGCCGGCGGCAGGTCGAGCCGCTAACTTTCCCTTTTGACGGATCCTCGGCGCTCTTGTCCCGGAGTTCTCGGCGAGCGAGAGAGCTCCGACAGACACGGAGACTCTCGAGGACGATGTGCCACCGTTCGATCGGATCGCACCCGGCCCGCCGAAAAAACGTACCAAGAAAATTGACCTTCCGTCATTTTTCAAATAAAATTATCACAAATTATAAAATAAAAAAAGATCCATAAAATTGTCAACGTCAGAGTCGAAAAGTGAAAAATTCGTCACGGCCATAATCGTCGTCCGGTAACGAGAGATCGGTTAACGAATATCGGAGCGCAAAGTCAGAATTTTCCTTAAACAGGTGGCTTTCACTTCTACGAAGTATCGCGCGACGGGAGTGCGAGCGAGCGAGCGAAGTGTCTTGTGGGCATGAGGCTTATTCTCCTCCTGTCTCCGAAGGCCGCCTCGTTCTCTCGCCCTCCTGGTTGCGCCAGATGCCACGAATCACACGGGAGGGATTCGATCGGCACGTCCTGCTCTCCTCGGGCATAAATGTCCGAAAGGAACGAAGGCGAAAGCTTGAAATACGACGTTATAAAAGTCGACAAACGCCGGAGTAATTTTTTAAAACACTGTAACCAAATTTGGGCGTCAGAATTTTTATCCTCAAAAAAAAAAAAAAAATTAAAATATTTGTTATCTTAATTAATTTTTGCTGAGGGGCCGGCAAAGCAACTATTTTTTTTTCGCAGAGCGTGAGCTCTCGTGCAGTATGCCGAGGCAGTCGCGAAGCTGCTGCGGCAAGAATCGCGTCAGAATTTCCCTGAAACCGCTAGCTTTCACTTCTTACGGAGCTCGAGCTCGCCGTAGAATGCTACTAGGCCTCCGAACGCTCCGCTGTGTACGTATAGAGCAAGACTTACACAGCTAGTTACCGCTCTGTGTGCCGCTGCTGCTGTTCGTATTACTATATAATAGCTGGTCCCGCGAGCGTGGCGTTGACGGTGCGCAACACACCCAAGAGGTGCGAGTAGGCACCGACTTACAGACCTACAGACTGTGGAAGTATTACTGTTGTTCTTTGCCGGTTCTATCCTACGATTATTTTCTCGTCTCCAGCACGGTTCACTCTGCCATTTTCCGGATCGAGAACGTCGCCGGAGCACGCGACTCGAGGCTAATTTTCTTACGCTAATCAGCTGATTGACAATTAGACATTTACTCAATTTAAGTCCGAACTTAATTTCGTACTAAAGTTCGAACTTAATCTCTTACTTAAGTTTGAAATTAATCCTCTACTTAAGTTGGAACTCAATTTTTTACTTAAATTTGAATGTAATTTCGTAGTTAAGTTTGAAATTAATTTCTTACTTAAGTTGGAACCTAAATTCTTACTTAAGTTCGAACTTAATATCTTACTTAAGTTGGACATTAATTTCTTACGTAAATTTAAACTTAATTTCATACTTAATTTTGAACTTAATCTCTTATTTAAGTTTCAACTTAATTTCATAATTAAGTCTGAAATTAATTTCTCACATACATTTGAACTTAATTTCATACTTAAGTTTGAAATCAATTTCTTACGTAAATTTGAACTTAATTGCTCACTTAAGTTTGGATTTAATTTCTGCATTTCGAATTCAATATCGTACAAAGGTCCGAACGTAATTTCTTACACAAGATCGAATTTAATTTCGCACTCAAGTTCGAACTCGGATTCGATCTTGAGGTCGATTAATTCGCACAGATGTGCGATTCGATTTGTTTGCGGTCGGGACAGCTGCACCGAGAAGATCCAGCGACAGAGTCGGCACAGAATCACATCTCCAACGAGCCCGAGATTCGAGCGAGTGGCGAAGCGGTGTGCGCGCTTCGCCGCGTTTGTTCTCCGCTTCGCGATCTTTCGCTCGGTGCTCTGCCGCCCGGGGATTTCAACGAGTGGAAGAAGAAACTGGTTATGCACGAACGCCTGTTCAGCGTAGGCTGCTCGCCGAGTGCATACGTACTTGTGCAGATGAAACACTTTTGTTTCCATTATTTTTCCAACTCCCCTCTCTCCTTCTCTCTTTCGATACTTCATTTCCATTCTATCCTCCTTACACCCAACCCTTTTCCTTTATTTTCTACCCTCCTCCGTCCTTCGTCCATCCACTCGCACCCACTTTTATTTTTCTTATTTTTACATTTTTTTTTTCGATTCTAGATTCTAGTCGTGCCCCGTCGTTCTCTTCGCATCTTCGACTTTCCTACTCCATTAATTTCTCTACATCCCGTAAAAAAAAAGAATTTTCATTTTTGACGATCAGGAGACTTAACATTGCGCCGAATATTCTGGTGGGCACACACCCAGAAAAAAAATTATTTGACCGCCACCATTTATCGAAATATTATTTATATTAAATATTATTTATATATTGAAATAAATATTTATTTCAATTAAGTAACTATTTATTTCAATTTAAATAAATATTTATTTAAATCAAATAAATATTTTACTCAAACCAAATAAACGGTGGCCGTCAAATAAATTTTTTTTTCTGGGTGCATTACACAGGGCCAGCACTGTCCACAGCGTCCGCCAGTACCGGCCGACGTTGGGCCGATACTGGTCCTACGTAGGCCGGTACTGGTCCAGCGTCGGCCGGTACTGATCCAGCGTCGGCCAGGCAATCGAGAAGGAAAGAGCGGTTCTTTGAACTCTGAAAAAATGTCCGTCGACTCAAATCTTGAAAGTTTCCGTCGGAAACAAAGTTCGCGCATCGTTCGCAGGAACGAGCGTACGCGTACGGGACAATCAGCCGGGAAGGCGAATAGACGCGGAGGAGAGCAAGTGTATGACTGCCGATGAATTTAACAGTGTATGCAGTGAGGAAATTGCTACACGACGTTAATATTAATATCTAGGGCGAAAGAAATCGAGAGAAATCCATGCGTTCGTGAGCCTCCGAGTTCCTACGAAGTTACAGCACACGGACGGACACACACATACGGTACTATATATTTATGCTCTTTCTCTCGTCTCGGGCTCGCAGAGAAGTAGACTCTGCGCAATTTCACACTCTCTCACCGCCCGGCAGGAGGATTATAGACATTCTTGCCACCGTCCGTTTATTTGTCCGGGGAAAAACGACCGCTGTCCCCGATTTTTCCTCGGGTGGTCGCGGTCGCGCGCGTACGCTCGATGCCTCATCGAACGAACGGCGCGGGCTACATCGGGCCCATGCAAAAGCATACACGATGGGCGCGTCTCGTCGCCGACTTTGTCGCACTCGGGTATTCATAGCGCGCGGGCGGCGAGAACCGATATATTTATACCGTTAAAGAGGCGACCCGCTCGCGGTTTATTACGCGGCACAGTCCGATATGCCTGGACACTGTATTTTTGTCAACCCTTTACTCATGTTGTATCTATAACATCGATAAGCATTTGAGAGTGATAGCCCGGTGCAAAACAAGATTTGTGCATTTAACAAAGATTTTTGCATGGAGAAATAAACATTTTTGGGACAGCAAGAATTTTGTGGCCGTAACTCATTTCCCTACTTAATATAGGGACAACAAAATGTTTTGCATTGGCAGCAAATTTCTTTGCTTTAGCAGCACTTCTTTTGCTGCATCAGCCGATATTTTGTTGTATCAACAAATATGTTTGCTACAGCAATAATATCTTTTTATTGCAACAAAAAAAGAATATTGCTGTAACAAAAAAATATTCTTGCTGTATCAATAAATTATCAACGATATACACTTTGTTAGAAAAAAAGAGCTATTTTCTGCGTGTGATTCGCCGAGATCCATTTTTTTATTGTAAAAAATACGATTCGTTGGAAAAAAACTGGCTTCAATATGTATAAAAAAAATAACTTCAACATATATTTTTTTCCAGGGTTTAGGTATTAACGACTTTGCAGGATTAACTATAAATTTATCGGTACTCGAACGGACGATAATGAGAGTCGTGGGGTCGGTAGCTGGTACGCTTACCTTATGGAAAAATGATACACGATGAAATAAATCTTGTGCGTGTTGGACATACCTTAGCGAGGTGACAGGAGCTCTCAACGTAGGCGGCCCAGCGCCTTCTCCGCAATATGGTCTCCTCTCGCTCGCGCACCTTCTCTCACTCGTACACGGATGTCAAAGTTCCTCGCGCCTTCCCGTGCCCCTGATATCTTCCATAATCCAGTAATCGAATGAGTATGCAGTTGCACCTGTGGCTTTTCTCTCCTTCCCAATGATTAACGCTCTCCCCGCGGGCACAATTTATTTATTTATTTATTTAATCTCCTCTATTCGAATTATATTTTCATCGGTGAGGTAACCGGATGTAGGGTAGAGCGAGCGAACGTCGAGAAAGTATTGGCCGTATTTTCACTGATCAACCGTATCGACTAATTAAGATATCTCAATTTTACCTCTACGTCAACTTTCATTAAAATATTCATAAACTAATTAATTAATCAATTAATTTTTATATAAATTTATTTATAATTACAAGTAGTCTTCACCGCACTTTTTTAAGTTATTATCCGCACCTTCTATATCTATAACTTTCTATATATTTTTTTTTTAAATAACGAACTGCAATCGACTACCCGCGTTCGATACGAAACGAGAGCTTTACTGTGTGCGTCTTGCTATCCGGACATGTCGCGGATGATTGTCAAAGCCCGCTGCTGGTGCTGGGCCAGGCGCGCGGACAGCCTTGCCGTGAGTGAGAGTTACAAGACGTTCACCATCTTGGTGAACACACCGTCTCGTAGACGGTTTCGAGCGGCGAGCGGAGTTCGCGCGCGCATGCGCCCGACCGTTATCCATATTCCGCGCGCGGGGGCCCCCGTCGGTTCGTGATCCCCGTCGAGGACCCTGTTGCTCGCTGGTTGCATGCGCCTTCCTCGCGACCACTCGGGTTCGGCTGGCGTGACGTCAGAAATAGGACAAGGCGCTGGTGGCCTTTGGATATACTCAACCTATACCTCCTGCCCGGCCGATACTCGAAGGCAAAACCAACCAACGAGTCGGCGGGGAGGGCGTCGAAGAGGGACGCAGAGGGGCCACTGAACTGTCTTGGCTTTGCACCTTTCTCTCTCTCTATCTCCGAGCCCCCTTCGCCCCCCCCCCCTGGCGTTCGTCGTCTTGTCTGATCCACACAGGACCTCTCCACTTCTGCCTATACATACCAAGGGGATAACTATAGCTACCCTTACGCGCCCTTCCCTCGGCTCTTCGGTACCCTCTTCGCGTCCTCTTTCGAACCCACTTCTCGCACCCGATTTCCGAACGATAGTCATGGCTTTTGGGTTATGTTAAACGAAACGATGGATTGTCGCGAAAATTTATTTTTTGATGAGTTGTAATTAAATATCGCTGTTCCCGGTGTTGGAAAGATATGACGCTAAAGATAGGATGAGAGACTAAGTTTCTTCAAGTTATAAGGTAAATGTCCCTATTCCCGACTATGCGCCCTTTACCGACCATTTCGGCGTATGACGACATTTAAGAGGCAGCCGATGCATAAAATTTGTGTAATGTGAAAGGATTGTAAAGTGCAGAGGAAGTGTAATAATTAGTGCATTATATTATCGCTTTTCTTACCGCACTACGCGTCTCGAGCGATTTCTTACAAGTAAGGTTAAGAATTGTCGATCGCGTAAATAGTAAATATTTCGGTAAAAATCCGTTGTTAACGAATAATTCGAGAGTTAAATGGTTCGTTGTAGTTCGGTTTACATATTCCACCGTACATGTAAACGTCTTAGCGGCTGGGTTTTGCATTGCAGAAACTTCGCTCGGGGATGTTCACGGGGAGATGCAATTTCATGTCGTGCAGATATCTTCAGGGTCGTGAAAAGATAGCCGAGCCTCTCTTCGCCTCTTCTTTTGAACTCCTTTCGCACATTCGATTGCCCGTGTCTCCGATAGTCACCGCTTTCGGCCTATCTGAAACGAAACAATGTATGTTCGCGGAACTTGATTTTTTTATGAGTGTGAATTGAAAAGATCGCTGCTCACGGTGTCAAAAAGATAGCCGAGCCTCTCTTCGCCTCTTATTTTGAACCCTTTTCTCGTACCCGATTGCCACTTCTAATTCGGCTTATCTGAAACGAAGCAGTCTACTTTCGCGAAACGTAATTTTTTTATGAGTGATAATTGCAACGATTACGGTTCGCCTCTTATTTTGAACCCTCTTCAATAGTCACCGCTTTCGGCCTATCTGAATCGAAACCGTGTATTTTCGCAGAACTTAATTTTTAATTAAATTCAAAAGCGTGTCAAAAAGAAAGCTGAGCCTGCTTATTAATTTTGGACGGCACCGAAGGGCATCGTTGCAGGAGCGAACCTGTGTGTTATTTCCGAATGTGTACCTGAGGAGCGAATTAATAGTCTCGTAGTATGTGGGAAAGGAGTTCGAGAAGTTGCGCGGGTGCGGAACTACCGATCACCAGGAAGGGTCCGCTAATTGCCTCGTTAAGAGATTCGCAATTAGAACCTTTCGATAAGTCGTCAGGACGATTATCTCTCCGGTGCTCGACGACACGGAACTCCATCACGCGAACCTGCCCGAGAGTTCGACGATAGCGGGTGTACGGTCGCGGCTCGTGACTGCTCGGTCAAATAACGACGAACGAATTGTCAGGCCTTATCGGAGAGCTCTTCGGCTCCGAGAGGGGTGAAAGATTGAAACCGAGAGAACGATTGAGACAACGACTTTGGCATCGAACGTCCTCTGGATAAAGATCGAAGATATTAGTTTAATGGCTCTGTCGGCGCATGCGCGCGCACTTTGGCATTCTAAAGCTGTGCAGAAGGACAAGAACAAGCCGCACGACTGTGTCGGAGCCCGCGATGATCTTTTGCCTCGCGGCATATTATCGAAAGCTCGTCCTGACTTAACCGCCTTAGCCGACAGCTCGGTCTGAAATAATTTTTTTAAATAATTGTTTCATAATACTCATTTGCATGTAGAGTAACAGAGGGTACTTTACCTGTACTATCAGTGATATAGGGTAAAAGTGGGGAATATGGCCCGGTCCATATATGATTGATTTACATGTTAATCGAGGTGGGCCATATTCACCACTTTTACCCTAAAGCAGAGGAAAAACCGGACTGTATTTTATTTATTTTATTACAACGAAAAAAAAAACATTTTACAAAGATCACCAATATAGTTTATTAAATTTAATGTAAATAGTATAGTAAACTATAATTAACACAAAATATTGAGTTTATTGAAATGTCAAAAAATAGTTCCATTCATTTCTTCGTAACTCGGTAAAGCGTTACTAAATAATATAGTAACATTCTAAATATATTTTTAATGTGTTCATTCTACGTGTATAGCATATCACAGATCATTTTCATATTATACATATCGTATTATTTTTATCTAAAGATTCTCCAAGAATTTTACGAATAGCAATAGTACTCTAAAAAAAAATGATTAGTATGAAAGTCTGAAGAGCTTTATTGCTCATATATATCGTACAATAGAAAAAAATAATAATTTTTTTCTCGTCAAGGTAAAAAACATAAAAAAAACATCGCCATCAATTTCTTCGCAACGGACTCCGCTGTGCCGTTTCCCGTCCATGCAATATCGCGAGTGGCCGATACCGCGGTAAGTGGAATTTGCTCTCAAACCCATTGGTAGACCTCTCGTTGAACCTTGACCACCGACCCGAGACATTATTGCACGTATGACTCTCAAAGTACAGGCCGCGCGATAAAAGGCCCGCGAGGGAAAACCTCGAACGCCCCTCGACGGATAAATACACAATTTCGAAAAGTTCAAGCTCACTCCCCATATAATTGCCGCGAGTTACCGAGAGCCCGAGTGTTCTCGGTGCAATCGACACTTTCCAATCGAACTCCGTCTATCTCGGCGAAACGGTGCGCATGCGCGCGCGCTAACCGGGCTTTCGATGTAACTTGGCCGAGGCTCGCGCGATTCGGTATGCTATATGCATGATGCTGGAAGAGGAATCTTTCGTCATCGTTTCGTAATTGTCATGATGCGCGAGAGTCATCGCGCCCACGAGATCTCACCGCGTTTGCGAATGTAACGAGTATGTTTCTATAGTGTGGCTGGCGGAAGAGCGCGTGTATACGCGGTGCCTGTTTAGCGATGCTGCCGGTTCTTCTGCTGGACCGTTATGACTATGTCCACCACACACCCGTCGGGTTCGCGTCGTCGTCGGGCGTAATTGTATGGCGGGCCGTTTTCTGCTTCTTCGTCGTCCTCTTCTTCTTCGCACGCGACGACGCCCGCGACTCGACGGCGTTGGTGCGCGGTGAATGCATCGGTAGCGCATGTCGACGCCACCGAAACGTCATCATCGCTTCTAGTGGCTCGATAGTACTACACCGACGAACCAATACCGCTTTTCATTCAACTCCCCGGTCGATTGCGTTCCGGAGGTACGAGCGTCTCAGCGGCGTCGCACTCATCGCCCGTGCGTCAGCAGGACTCTTCAAATTTTTATCAGAGTACTGCACGTCGCAGGGTGTTGAAACCTCTCATGAATCTGAGGCTTCTGGACGACGGCTTGACTTCGAAAAAAATTTAATTCGGTTATAGTTTCATGGAAAATTAAATTAAATATTAAAATGGAATTTTAGGCAATTTTTATAAAATGATTATTGTTTTGATTAATGGGAAGTGAATGTAATATTATGTAATTCACTGCCGATTGATGTATGCACCGTTTTTTTTGCCGATATTACAATATTTTTTTTATTGCAAATTAAAATCCAGGCTGGGTGCAGTGGGGACGAAAAAAATCTTTATTTAAGTACATTTTTGTCGTGTTTAAGCAAATTTGTATCTCTTTGAGCATCTGAGATATCTGAACGATGATCCATTTAACTTCGAAAAAATAATCGGATCTAGTCAAAGTTTCATGGAAAATTATAATTATAATAAAATATATAATTTAATTCAATTAAAAAAAATCTTTTCGTTTAACAGAAGCGAAAGTAATTTGGTGTAATTCACTGCTTTTTAATCATAACTGTTTTGAGCCGTTATTATTATTATTTCTTGTGCCACAAATACAGACCGCGATTCGCAGCTGGTAAGAAAAATAAATATTTTCTTTGTCCAAGTAAATTTTGTCGGATTTAAATAATACAATCGATTTTTACGAAGCACAGTTAGGTCCGCGTAGCCCGCGAGGATAACGCGACGTCGCGATATTTAATAGAGTCGTCGGGAACGGTACGGGAGGCCGCGGGAGCGCGTCGATGGTACGAAACTGGAAAACACGTCATCGAGAAATGCCGTATGTTAGGCCTTACTGAGGGAACACACTGGTCCATGGAACGCGAGTCGGAGACACAACGCGCGTGAATGCCCCGAGACGAAGAATCTCCGCCAGGGAGAAACGTGGAAAACGTCAGCGGATCGCTCGGAATTTCATCTACGCTCGTTCTCGTGTTCTCGGGATATTCGCGAAACGCGTGGGTATGCTACACCGCTTACTCATGCTCCCCGCGAGCCGAATATATATATACACGTATATACATATAGTGGTTTAACGAGGCGTGTAGTTATATATCCTCGTCCGTTTCTCGTAGACTACCTCTAGGCGTTTCTCGTTTCTTGTCCCTTCGCCCCCTGCCACGAGAATAAAGCGCTGCCGGCCGATAAGCAAGAGTCCGGGATTGCCGGACAGACACGGGAGGGTCTCCCGAGACTGAAACTAGATTGTGCCCGACCAGAAACGCACTGTTTCTACTTGACCAGAAGCTCGGCGGAAAAATTTGTAAAACCCTCCGCCTACGAGACCCGGCTGTACGCCGAGCTTGTCCGTACGCCAGGCTCGTACAACTGAAAGTAGAAACATTCCTTCATGGACGGACGACGTCACGTTGGAGACATAAAAAAAAATATAAACATTATGTCAGCGGGACTTGATCGATTTATATCGATTTTTTGTGTCGAAGGAGAGCTGAGATCGCAAAATTAAACCCTGTGCATCAAATCGTTATTCTCTCTTACTGTTAGTCCCGTAATACCAGAAATAAATCACTCAGGGTGAAAAAAATGAGATTTTAAAATTGAAACTGACGTATTTCCGGTGTGACGTCACTTGGGGTGAAGAAAATGAGATTTTTAAACCACACGTGAAGTTTTCTTAGGTGACAGCACCTCCAATGGAAAAATGAGATTTTTAAACCGGTAGTGATGTATTTCCGTTATGTCGTCACTTCCGTTCGAAGAATGAGATGTGCAATCCGTTAGTCACGTATCTCCGGTACAACGTCACTTCCGGTCGAAAGAATGCGATCATCAGAGTAATGCGACGTTTTGCTGTTCCACTAAAACTATTAAACCGCGTAAATTATTGTGTAACTCGAAGTACGCGGCGAATACACAGCCGCGGCGCGGAGTTACAGCCGCGATAACAAATAAACCGAAGCGCGATGACGTCCGATCAAGATCGCACTGTATCTACTTGGCGTTAAACTTCCGGAAACTCGGAACACCGCGCTCTGCCGTTGGATAATCTGTAAAGTGGAAAAATTCCTCACGGATCGTACAACGGTTCGCGTCGACGTTACACAGTCCATCTGACACGCGTATACATATATGCACGTATGGGCACACACACATATATATATAAATATACACATATATATACTCGCTCTATACATGTGTATAGAAAGATGTCTCTCGGGAGTGGACGGCGGAGCCGGCGTCGTCGCGTGCACGACGGCGCCGATATCCGCGAGGAACTCTCGCGCCCTCGAGGAGACGCGTGGCCTATATATATCCTAGAGATAAATATATAATCTGGCAGAGGCCCAATCGTGCACGCACGCCTCGTTCCACGCTCTCCTCTTCGTCTCTCGCTCCGATCCGCGCGTCCCCGTCCTCGCTATTTCTCCCTTTTCACGTTGAATTTTACCGAAGCGAGAGATCTAAACCCGGTAATAGCCAGCCAGCGAGGCGAGAGCGTCAGTGCAGCTGTCGACGCGAAAGGGCGTGCAATAGTCGGACTAAATCAAGTCTCCCAAAAAAAAAAAAAAAAAAAAAATGGGCAAGTTTGAAACTCGCATAACTTATGGGGAAAATAAATAAGAGGCGCGATGTAACGATCTTATGCAAGGATATTGAGGGGTTTTCGCGGTTCGGATGGTTCCGTGTGGTGAAATTTTTGCATGCATGTATACACATGTGTTTATGCGCATATAGCGGGCTGCATACTGAAATGATTCAGAGTTTCGTCAGTCGCGATGTGAGGCTGCAGCGAGTGTCGTCAGTGACGAAAAACAACGGCGCACGTTGATCGAATCTCCGGGCTCGGCGCGGACCTCTCGAGGAGTCGAAGTTTAGACCAAAAAAAGGAAGAGGCGTCGCGACGATCAAACAATTTTTTTTCTGATTTTTTTTTTTTGTGCTCGGTTCCCGAGCCACCCGAATAGTGAAAGAGCCTCGACGTGGACTGGCGGGCAGAGCAAAGTTGGTGACCGAGACGAGGCTCTGACCGCGCTTAAAACCCGGGGATAAATTTAATCACGTCGATCGCTGCATTTGGGTTAGCGAGCGTATCCGTCCGAGAACCGGCAATTCTAGTTCGGCCTCTCGACGAATAGAGTAGGATTGGGAGAAGATAATTACGTAAGTGAAACGGAAAGAGGTGCATTTTTGAGATCTGGGAGAAAAAGAAAAAGAAGAGAAATTTAAGACATTGGCACGGAAGAAATGTTTGTGAAGTGAAACAAGTGCGTCGATGTGCGAGGTGCGAGCTGGGGGATTACATAAGCTTGCTGATTTTATCTTCTTTCTTAATTAATTATCGAGATTTTTTTTTTTTTATTGGAAAGATAAAATTTGGTGATTTAGATCGATCTTACGTGGATGCTCGTTTGGTGCAACAGACCCGGATACGCTGGATTACTATCGTCATCCACGCGCACTAAATCTCACTATGACTGATCCAAAGATAGATCTTTGAGAGCGACCCAGCGCAGAGAATAACGTGAGCAAAATACTTCGATCTGATTATTCACGTATATGAGGTAGAATAGTCTGGGAAATACAAAAATAATAATTAAAGTCGTGGATTTATTGATTCGCTTTATGAGGTGCGATCGTGGCTGATTGTTTCGTATATCGTTTAGGATGCACCACAAGACTTACGGTTCGGTCACGGGGGACACTTTGTGTCCCCTTGGCTTTCATCCTCAGGTGCGATGGCCGACGCGATGTAAACGCTGTTTCAGGTACCCAGTTTAAAAAAAGTGTCGACTCCTTGACGGAGTTTGCATCTGCTGCGTTTGTGTTGCATCGTGTTTTCCACCAGATACAGTTTTTATTTTATTTTATTTTATTTTACTATTTGAGACAAACAGAAGAACTTAACTTATCTTGTCGACAAGAAACCGAAAGATCTTGAAAGACCTACTAAATGGTCCAGTAAGCCGCGTGGAGCTAACTAATTTTTCCTTCGCTTAAACAAATTTATTTAAGAAAAAAAGGTTTTTACGAGTTTATTGGATCCGATCATATATAGACTGATCGTCTATAGATCGTGAAAGCCCCATGAAGTGGTCCAGTAGGCCGCGCGAAGCAAGCTAATTTTTCCATCGCTTAAACAAATTTATTTGAAAAAAAAGACGCTTTCTACCAGTTTATCAGGTCCGCAAAATGTGAAGCAAATTGGACCCGACCGTATACGGTCGAAACGTCTGAAGATCTTGAGAGGCCCAGCAAGTGGTCCAGTAGGCTGCGCGAAGTTAATTTTTCCTTCGTTTGAACAAATTTATTTGGAAAAAAAAGCGGTCTCTACCAATTTATTTGTTCCGCGAAATGTGCAACAAATTGGATTCGACCGTATATGGACTAAACGTTATATCGCGCTAGCCTCTCGACCAATTTGCAACGATCCCTACGAGCGTCTCGAACAGCAGCGCCTGTCTTACACTACAAATTTATTCATCCCCCGTTCGTAGGGGATCTTATGTAGAAAATATTCCATTGAGCTTGCCGGATCGTATCGATAAAGTGCACGCTAAACGTCGGCGCGATCCATAGCTCCTACTTGTTAACAGCATGTATTACTATGGCCCCGAGTAAAACGTACGTACGCATGTATGGAAAGTAACCACCAGTTCGAGCACTGGCGAACGGGCAAAACATGCGGAAACATCTGAGCGAGTCCTCTCGGCTCGCTTCTCCCGCATACTTTTTCACAACGGAATACAAATCGCTCGTTTATTCCGCGAGTGTTTCAGGATACATTCAAATAATATTTACGATGCAATCGTGTGCACACGTTGCATCCCGGAGCCCCGCCAGCAGCTATCAGAAACGAACCCAGTGGCGAAATTAATGATGGCGATTGTTTTTCAAGGGCGCGGTTTGAATCTGGAATTTCATTCGATCGAGATGCTTTCGTGTGAAAAATTGCTAATCGATGTTTTTTTTGTTTGTCGCATGAGCCATTCTCCGCGAGAACGTTAACCCGCCGACTGGCAACGTAACATTTTTATTTTCGAGCCGCTAAGGTGCGGTCCGAAGGACACGTGTGGATATCACGTATGACTACCAATCAGAAAGATTTATTTTCTCCGAGATAAACCCTTCTGTCTTTAGCCACGGACCATAAATCGCATGGGATTTTTTTTTCTTCCTTTAATCAGTAAAAAAACATGGTTTTTCGCCTCGAATCGCCCCGCAGCCTCCTTTAAGGAGGGAGTCTCGCTGCGCGCTGACTTCGCATAAGTTCGACAACAATAAGACAAAATTGCAAGTACTTCTTGATGGTGTAAAAATCTGAAAAA
>JAPYZC010001184.1:0-21074 GCA_030522665.1 Ichneumoninae sp. A BG-2022a
CAATAGAAAATAATTTAGGCTTAAACCTTGTGTAACTTTTTTCTGTGCATCATATAATGTTTGCAGTTACGATTACAAGTGTCATAATGGATTTTCAATGCTTCAATTCGGAATAAATCAGATCTGCATAGGAGTGTCCGAAGATTAGGACGCGTCCGAACATCGGTACCGTTACCTTAAGGCAGCCAACGAGGCTGTTGCACCGATCAAAAAAGACATTTGAACGTATGTCATAGGGCTTCAGTCAATACATCCATTATTTTTTTTATCCATGTGCAAACAATCGACAAGAAGACACATGAAAGATCACATGAAAGCCTCGTAGCTTTCGGGGGATGATGACCGATTATAAACGGCCATCGATGCGCACAGTCTTCGGGTAGGTCGTCGCGCGCCATTCGCAATACCAGCGGAGCGTTTCGGTCTGGTGCACCAAGACAATGCTGGCGGGTCCCCGACAAGGCCCCCCGCCTCTTTTATAGTCTGTGGGCCTTATTTCTGTTAACTCGGAGGAAAGCTTCCTTAATGAGAGTAACGTCGTGACGCGGGCAGCCGGTCTCGTCCGGAGGGTGGACACGGCATAACGGCAGTGCCTTTGCGTCGTCGTCGTCGTCGCAGACGGATTTTAATAGCGTCGCGATGGCGCTGACGCCGCTTCGAACAATACGACGATACTCGACTCGACTTGTCTAGAAAATTAGAGGTACACCAACCGAACGGTGGTGCGACGGGCCCCCACGCCTCTCATTGTAATTGCTCAAAATATTAGCTTGCAGCTGCAAGATGAAATGCACACTGATTTTATCGGGTACCTACACAAAAGCCACCATTGTTCCGTCTAATCGAATATGACGATCTGCTTTAGCGAGAAATATTGGCGAGGCTCGCCGAGTGGGTACAGTTGAAACAGTTTTGTAACGAAAATCAATCGCTACTCGTTTTATAATCGGCAGAGATGTTTGCGTAGACGATCCAAAAAATGTGCACATGGCTTCCTCATTTATTACAATTTTGCGCAATTTTTCGCTATGAGAAGGTTTGTTGGTCGATTTTGGCTTCCTCCGGGAAATTGTAATAAATGAGGAAGCGATGTGCAAAATACTTTGCACATTTTTTTCGTAATGTAAAAAAATGTTTTCTTCTCGTAATATTGAAACGGCGAAATTCTGCGTGAAATTTATCGTAGAAAATCGCTAACTTAAATTTGCGTAGTTCGTTGGTTTGAAGCTATGTCTTATGTATTTTTCGCCACTGATGACGAATCCCCAGATTATCTTACTTTTAGAGCCATATTTAATGCAGACACTCGTGTCGGATGAAAAATACAAATTTTCCAAAAAATGTTGAAATTTTGAAATCTCGGAATTTAAACGGCCAGATCAATTTTCGCCAAATGTAACACCAAACATTGTACAGTGTTACTATATTCACATAACACGTTTAAGCTGTAATACCTCCATGTTTATTCGGATTATTCCGTTTCTAGTTATTTTTCAAAAAAACTCAAAATCCTATACAACCTGACTGCTAAAAATCGCATTTCTTGACGTTTAGACTATTAAGTACTCGGAGATAAAAATCTCAATTTTTTTTTTACTGATTCGTAGCTTCCTCTATGAGGAAGCAAAAAGTGAGAAGATATGTTATAAACAAGGTTATAAACAAGACCACTCTGATTATTACACAAATGAATGATATGTGGACTGGGCCATATTCCTCACTTTTACCGTATACGTGTGATAACATATTTTTCATATACATATTTTCATAACGTAAAAGCCAAACAAGTGATAATATATAAAGCATATGAAATTCATAATTCAACATTTATAAATGACTTATCTAAAATTATTATTTTTTAAAACTTTCGTCAACAGTATCTCTTTCGTTCACCGGGTTCCACAAACTTTTTCTTCGTGTACACGAAGGAGCTTATATCCGTGCAGTGGTCATTAGTGTAATGCCTCTGGGGGTCATTAAACGTTTTTTTTTCCAGAACAGTGAAATGCATCGTAAATCTCTCGGATAGCTATCGATACTCGGATACCTTTTATACCTTTTATTTTTTATATCTGTAAATCCTCGAAGCGGGACCAGGGTCGTGTATACGGCGAGCGCACGAACGATATTGCGATAAAGAAGTCGACCCTAATTTTTTTGCCGGGGCAATATAGTACCGAGGTACACTTGCTTGTTGCTTCCTCGAGTGAACGGCGGATTAAGAGTGTTTAACGAGCACCAACCTGCGCCCGGTTCCTCGCGCTTCTTAATGTGCACCTGAAAAGTGTTAAATGACGTTGGAATCGGGAGACCTGGTGAAAATGACGTTCCTGTTAAATTTTGTAAAAGCTCGCAAATGAGTTATCTCGTTTGCCGGGTATGGGATTAAACGTAAATGGATGGAAAGTGGTCCTCGGTCATCGTGAGGCGAGACAACAGTCAAGGGGGATGAAAGTTTATGCCTATCGTTCCGCAGGTAAACGTGTGTCCCCACACACGTTAGCCTGCGGGAAGATGGGCATAAACTATTGGTCCAGCTATTGAAAAACCAGTTACCATTCCCCAAGGAAAAAAATATGTGCAAAATATATGTATGAAATTATATTTTTCCTCTATTAACTATAAAATACTAGCAGGCTGTTGTGTCGCTTTGAGATTTCGCTCTGGACTGTGGAATTTAGAAAACGGCAACTTAGATTTTCAGAGATTTACCGGACATACGTCACTTCCGGTTTGAAGATCTCACTTTTCGACCGCAAGTGACGTCACACCGGAAATACATCACTTCCGGTTCAAAAATCTAATTTGTCTAATTTGTCGACCTTCCGGTTCGAAAATCTAATTTGTCGACCTTCCGGTTCGAAAATCTAATTTGTCGACCACAAGTGACGTCACACAGGAAATACATCACTTCCGATTCAAAAATGTTACTTTCGACCGGAAGTGGCGCCACACCGGAAATACGTTCTTTCCGGTTTAAAAAAAATCTAATTTTTCGCCCGGAAGTGGCGTCATACCGGAATGCGTTACTTCCGGTTTGGAAATATCATTTTCCAACAAGAAGTCAAGTCACACCGGAAATACGTCAGTTCCTGTTCGAAAATATCATTTTTCAACTGGAAGTGACGTCATACCAGAACACGTTTCTTCTGGTGTGAAAATCTCATTTTTGACCGGAAGTCTCGTGTGCACAATCGAGTCGGGTGCATCATTGTGCCGTGTGCAAACGGGTAATGACGTCACATTCAAGCTGAATACTTCAAAAAAAGAAGCTAAACGTGGAAACGCACTAACAGTTCAAATCTTTGGGATCCGCCTAGTTAACGATCACTGCACCGTTAATGAGTAACGTCATTGCTTACCGGTCATTAGGCTCCAGCGTTAATTACCTCCGCAAATTTGCGACTAGCCAGGTCACATCGAAGCTCAATTTTTTTTCAACTAATAATATTTACTGAAACTATCAGGACGAAAAAATATAAACTGATAGTTTGTAAATATGTGTATATATATTTAACATCAATTTATTCTTCGTCGAGTCGAATGATGCGTAATTCTAGCAGTCCTCTCGCTGGTAGACGTGTTCGGATCTGTTGGATTGAAAAGAAAAACAACATTAATGTTATGCAGAATTGCGCTCCGTCGATCATAATTTTATAATACAGGTCCGAAACAACTTTGATTATTTCTTAAATATAGCAAAACATTGAGTGCAAAAATAAATTCTACGATCAATCCGAGAGATTTTCCAATAGTTTTTGTATCGGCTCCCCTTTCGGATCAATAATTAGTTTTTAATGTCCGTCGGCTCGGTACGGTTTCGCTTGTTTGTCGAGGCTCGTGATGGTCCACATTATGATGGTAAATGCGTGCATGTACGACGTACGACCACGCCGATGGGGGAATTTCGGACGTAGTCCTGCAGTCACGGGGTGGAGACAGGAGAGATGGATTTGACGCGCAGCTGTGTACACCGTGCGCTTTTAATGCCAAGAGAGAGAAAAATAGACAGAAGGAGGAGGAGAGAGCGCGTGCATGGAAGGTGCATGTTAGGACCAGGCAGGGCCTGGAGAGCTCGGTCCATCGCCTGCTGGTTGAGGTGTCCCTAAATCCGGAGTTAGTCGCGACTACTTGCTCATTCCTTGTGTTTAATCAGGCTCAACGCTACATCCTTTTTTTTCTTCGTAAGCTCGATAAATAGGCGTTAAATATATAGCCAAATACACGTACCACTGCGCTATAGAGCATCCGGATTTTCGATTGCGGGTGGCTGGTAATTGACGAAACCGTCGTCACGAGCTTCACCCCCTTCGTCCGTGGGCATCGCCGCCGCGCCTTCGCTGCCGGATTTATCCTCGGATTTCGACCGTTCCCTCGACTTGTCGTAATCCTCGCCCAGCCTCTTATAAGTTCGGGCACGGTTCTCCAGAATCTCGCGAACGATGTCTGTCGAGAATCAGAAGAAATCGATCAGACCTTTACGATTCATTGATTACAAATTTTTATGATTTTTATAAAAATGCAAAAATTGAGTCGGACTTGTAAGCTAAGGGTCAACGCATTAATCTAGCGAACGATGTCTGTCAAGGATCATAAGAAATCGAACAGTCTGATCATTAAAAATCATTGATAATAAATATTAATTATTGTTATTAAAGAAAAAAATGGTGTCGGGCTTGTAAGTTGACGGTTAACGCGTTAATCTCGCGAACGATGTCTGTTAAAGATCATAAGAATTCGAAAAGTCAGAACTTTACAAATCATTGATAACAAATTTTTATTACTGTTATAAAAAAGGGAGTCGGACTTGTAAACTAACGGTTAACGCGTTAATCTCGCGAACGATGTCTGTTAAGGATCATAAGAAATCGAAGAGTCAGACCTTTACAAATGATTGATAACAAATTTTAATAGTTGTTATAAAAAAGAAAAAATGGCGTCGGGCATCTAAGCGGACGGTCAACGCGTCAATCTCGCGAACGATATCTGTCAAGGATCATAAGAAATCGAACAGTCTGATCATTAAAAATCATTGATAATAAATATTAATTATTATTATTGAAGAAAAAAATGGTGTCGGGCTTGTAAGTTGACGGTTAACGCGTTAATATCACGAACGATGTCTGTTAAAGATCATAAGAATTCGAAAAGTCAGAACTTTACAAATCATTGATAGCAAATTTTTATTACTGTTATAAAAAATAAAAAATGGCGTCGGGCATCTAAGCGGACGGTCAACGCGTCAATCTCGCGAACGACATCTGTCAAGGATCATAAGAAATCGAACAGTCTGATCTTTAAAAATCATTGATAATAAATATTAATTATTGTTATTAAAGAAAAAAATGGTGTCGGGCTTGTAAGTTGATGGTTAACGCGTTAATCTCACGAACGATGTCTGTTAAAGATTATAAGAAATCGAAAAGTCAGAACTGTACAAATCATTGATAACAAATTTTTATTATTGTTCTAAAAAAAGGTAGTCGTCCTTGTAAGCTAACGGTTAACGCGTTAATCTCGCGAACGATGTCACAAGAAATCGAAGTCAGATCTTTGCAAATGATTGATAACAAATTTTAATGATTGTTATAAAAAATAAAAAATCGAGTCGGGCTTCTAAGCTGACGATTAACGCCTTAATCTCGCGAGCGATATCTGTGAAGAATCACCAGATATCGAAGAGTCAGACCTTCACAAATTATTGATAAACATTTTTAAAAACTGTTATAAAAAAAACAAACAAAATTGCGTCTGACTTATGAGCTTACAGTGAACGCGTTAATCTCGCATTATCGACTAGCCGCAGGTTCCCTGACGAAAGCTCGTGCCCCGGATCCGTAGCGGCGTGTATCGCTACGTGTGTACTTGCCAGCTAATGGATACTCGCTTAATCGGAAAATTGTGCCGAACACGAGATGAGGGAAAAAAAACCTACGACGCTTATAACTAAAGTACCTAACTGCCAGTGTAATCGAGACAGCGGCCTTTCGGTATTTGTTGTTAGCTGACCTGCTCACGGTACACGCTAATGACGCCCGCCGGTGGGTAAGAGTGACGGCGGGCGGGGGCTGGATCAAGAGTGTAGGTGACCCATTATTTATGGGTTTTCAGGTATTTTCGGTATTGGGAAGCAGGGATATCGGGATCGGTGTCGCGACACAGTGGCGACAGCCGTTGTCGCGGTCGATATTGGCGCCGCGAGGCATCCGGCTTCAATCCCTCGATCGCGGAGACCTTGCGAAGACGTCGAAACAGGTACCTGATCGCGCGTATTGCTGTAATGTATATCTCGGCTCGACTGCTTCTGTTGCTTCTCTGGTTCTCGAGATTCTCGTCAAAGTTCGTTTATAATCTCGTCTTCCAAGGAGGTCGACGATATTTTACGATCTTTCTCTCCCCGCCCCTTCACGAAGGAAACCGATCCATGGATCGTTTATGGCGAACCAATGGCAAGTGTTTGGCCGACCACGCCTGACTTTTTTTTTACTGTACGATACCAACATTCGATCATGACGACAGCCCGATTATGTATTGTTTAGATCTTGGCTCACTTGTGTCTTGGAGAACGAGGGCGGATATTTTGTTTCTTTTTAATATAGTTAATCATAAATTCGATTCCCCAGCGCTGTGCGCACTTGTATGGTTACGCGTGGGCGACAGGGTAAACCGCACACCTAGAAAAAATGTATTTGCCGGCCTCCGTTTATTAAGATTAAGTAAAATATTTATTTGATTTAAATCAATATTTATTTACATCAAATAAATATTTTACTTAATGTTAATAAACGGTGGCCGTCAAATAATTTTTTTTCTGGGTGCATAATAATGAAGTAACGGCTGGCTTCCGAGAATCTGTAGGTTGGGAAATGAGTACGCTGGTACAGCGAATCTCTTTGGAGGATCATTCCCCTAGCTGAGAGAGTTTGTTTCTGCAACTTTTGCCTCTGGAGGTGCCTAGCTTGACAACTTAGCTTGTCTATATATACCGAACGTTTACAAATTTCATTGATGTGCTTTTAGTTGTTAGGGCTTCCTGGCAACTTGTAATTGCATTCTGCCCGTATAATAAATAAATAAATAAATAAATAAATAAATAAATAAATAAATAAATAAATAAATAAACAACGCATCGATACAGGCCAATAAAGCGTCCTACATTGATACTCGTTTGCGAGAACCAGAAACGAACGTGATAGTTTCCGGCATTGTACGGTCCAAGAAGACGGTAAAAATTCGTCTGAATTTGAATTTCTTACTGCACGCGCTATGCTGTGGAGTGTGTTGTGTGTCACTGCTGTGAGATGTGTGACTAAAGATACTTTTTAACAATATAGTTAAATAAATTTATCTATAACTTAATATAGTTACCCATCAGAAGCTCTCGGCTCTCGATCATCGAACCCATTTCCTTTTTAACTTCTTTCATCAGCCAAGGCATGAAACCCTCCTCAACGTCTGTTTTACAAAAGAAGTGAAGATTGTTCGCATGATCTTAAGTTTTCACTCAGTTCGATGACGTAAAGTGACCTACCGGCTCTTATTTCGTCCAGCAAGAAACCAGACATTTTGAGACCCTCCAGTACAGCGGGTAACAGTTCGGCTATGTATCCGGTCAATAGAACCGCAGCGGCGACTCGTTCTTCCGTCTCCCGCTGCGTCTTCATTGCTTCCTCGTGTTGCTTAAGCCGGCGACACTGAAGAAGAAGGAAAATTCGTATTTTTTTTCTTCGAAATTAATTTGCCATGTAACTCTTACTTTTTCTTCCCTGAGTCGCCTCTCCTGCTCCTCGAGCCTCTGCTGTTCCGCCTTCTCGGATGCTCGAAGCTCCAGGAACCTCCTCTGTTGTTCCCTGAGAGCCGCGATTTCCTCCTCCTCGAGAACTTCGATCAATGCCTGCTCGATCGTCTTTCCCACGAGGACTTCGAGGATCGGTTGAACCTCCACATCGTAATCGAAGAGCTAATCAAATCGAAGAAGAAAAAAATTATCTCGTCACGTTATATTACAATCGACAATGTATTTACTGTAGTACGGGAGAGCGGGGCAAGATGGGATAGTGGGTGAAAACTCAATGTTCCTATAAATTTTGGATGCCCCATTTTGTCCCAACGATACATCCGGATTTTTCAACCCCATTTTGCCCCACGGACCACCATCGCCATCATCCAAGAGTTATTGGAAAATTGTGTTTTGTCTCATTATCCCATTTCGTCTCTTTATACCGTTTTACCCCGCTGTGCCATTTTGCCCCGCTCTCCCCTACACCGTTTTATCGTGTGCTCCGAATTAATTTTATCGTTTATCAATAAAAATCATAATTTTCTCGTAATTTGCCAACGATCGAACTACGATTATTGATTGAATTTTCGTGACGAAGTTCAACTCCATTATATCGCACTCTCGGATCGACAGTGCAGCAACCCTTGCGGCATTTCTATACACGTTGTTACACTGTTGTCCCAAGAATGGGATTGCCGAGAATTTTTTTTATTAAAAGATAACTTGTTCGGGTGCAAAAACATCGCTTGTCATCGATGATATCGAAGAAGAAAAAAATAATCTCGTCTATATTCAAATTTAAAGTTAATATATTTAGCGACGTATACCATTTTATCGTGTGCACAGAATTAATTTCATTGTATATTAATAAAAATGATAATTTTGTCGTATTTCGTCAACGATCGAACTACGATCATTGATTGACTTTTTGTAACGAAGTTCAACTTCATTGTATCGCATACTCGGGTCGGCAGTGCAGCAACCCTTGCAGTATTTCCATACAAGTCGTTACAGTGCTGTGCCAGGAGTGGGATAAGCGAGGATTTTTAATTAAAAAATGATTTCCTCGGGTACAAAAACATCGAATGTCGTCGATGATATCGAAGAGGAAAAAAAAAGATCTCGTCTATATTAAAATTGAAAGTCAATATATTGTCCGATGTATAGCGTTTTATCGTGTGCACAGAATTAATTTGATTAGTTATCAATAAAAATGATCAATTGTCATATTGTGTCAACGATCGATTTACGATTATTGATTGAATTTTGGTAACGAAGTTCAACTTCATTATATCGCACCCTCGGCTCACCAGTGCAGCAATCCTTGCAGCATTTCCGTACTGCAAGATCTGCTTCATTTTAAGAACTACTGTTCCAGGGGTGGAATAGCCAAGAGGACATCATTTTTTATTTAAAAAATAATTTCTTCGTTTTCAAAAACAACCGTCAACACAATTTTCTCGGGACAAACTTACATCGCCAGGGCCGATTTGCGTCTCCGCGTCTTGACCGACTTTTCCCGGACAGTAGAGCGGCGTTGCGGGTCTGTCCAAGAAGTAATCCGTTTGCGTAGCGACTTCCAATTCTTCGGGTTTGTCGTAGAGCTGAAATGTTTGCATGTTTTTCGTTTAATGTTCATCTCATTCGCATAATTATTCCAGTTAATTTTTCGCGCCATTTTTACCTCCTCGAGATAGAGTTCCGTCTGAACCGGTTCGTGCTTTCGTCCCGGAACCGGCGGAGGTGAGGCGATTCGCATCATCATCGATCTCGTAGCCTGCGACTGGGCGCGTTTTCTTGCGATCAGCTTCCGTTTCGCTTCGGCCTGCCGCGCTGCTTGCGATTGCTCTGCATCGATCTTTTCAGCGCAAAGTGAATTAAAAAATAAAAAAATTGTTTGAGATATTTAATTCGTTCGATATTACCCGTGGAACAAATTCAAGTTTTTCAAGTTACCCCTCCGTGCCAGTAGTGATGTTTAAACAACGCGTGCAAAGTGACTTGCACAATTGTTTGCTCAAGTTTTACGGTTTTGCTCATAACTTCCTCTATGATAAATTTCGTTGTTCGATTTCAATTTTCACACCAAAAATAATGGTCCAATATAAGAAAGGTACGTGAAAATTTCGATGGTCAACTCTTCTTAATTGTATTCTTGAATTAAGTATAGAAAAACCCTATGCAAATTACTTTGCACCTTTTTTCGTAACATAAAAAAATGTTTACAACTCGTAAAAATAAAACCGTCCACATTTACGTCAGAATTTATTATAGGAAATCGCAAACTGAAATTTGCATATTTCGTCGTTTTAAGGCATTTTTTAAATCTATTCACCTCCGAATACAAAAACATAACTCATTTTACTCTTCGCGCGATATTTGATTCAGAAATTCGTGTCAGTCGTGAATTTTTTTTTTATTCAGAATTTGCAAAAACCCATAAAATTTAAATGGTTGGATCAATTTTTTCCAAATTTAATACGAAACATTGTAAAATGTTGGTCCATTCCCGTGCCAAATTTGAGCTGGATACCTCCATGTTTATTCGAATTAGACCGTTATTAGTAATTTTTCAAATAATCCAAATTCCATAAAATCCGATCCCTTCGGTAGATTTCGGCCAAATTCAATACCAAAAGTCTTTGATCAAAATATTATAATCGCGTGCAGTTTTAGGACGATAGCTCAAAATGTACGCAAGCTAGGCTGCCACAGACATTTTTCAAAAATTTCAAAATCACGTAAAATCTCAATCTTCATGAAAATTACACCGAAGGAAGAGACGTGACTCCTCTAGGAGTGTACAAAATTTCAACCAGCCATCTCAAACCGTTTCCGAGTTATAGACATTCTAAACGATGCAAGCTGTCACATGCACACACACACACACACACGCATACATCCGGACGCCAGCCAAAAATCACATTTCTCGACGTTTTCGACAATTTTTAGTGCATTGACATTAAAATCGCGAAAATGTATTTTTTCACGAAAACATAACTTCCTATGTGAGGAAGCAAAAAGTATCTTCTACTGGAACTGAGGACTACTTTTGAAACTTCGGAGGTCACATAAATTTGGTTCCTGGCTAAGTATAGTTTCCCGTGTGTAAAATCGGCATAGACTCACGAGCACGGGAGCCGAGGCGAAGGTGCTACCGCGAACGACTCGTCGATCAAACATGATGTTCCCAAAAGGAAGCGGTTGATCACTGCAATGCATAAAATACATAGGGACCTTGGTTCAGTTCAAAATGTGCCGTGGCGCTACTCCATAATGCAACAACGTAACTCTAAATCTCGTGCAACGAGGTCGAGCTCGACAGCAGTGGCAGCAGCGGCATTTCTATATAAATTAATATACGGCCAACGAAAGGAATGCCTAAAATCCTAGTGTAGCAGGCATCGACAAACTTTCCAATTTCGATTGATACGAGACGTATTTTTTACGATATTTTGGAAGTGTATTTTTTTTTTTTTTTTTTTTACTATGTCGAATTCGCGAGTTATTCGATTTTATGAAATCTTCGATCGTACCGGATATTTTACGAAGGCAAAGAGTGGCGACGCCCTACGAACCCAATAAAACGAAGGCAACTGCAGTTTGCTGATGCAAAAAGGAAATCATTGCGAAAGAAATTAATAAGGTTTGTAAAATTCAGAAAAAAGGAAAAAATAAAAATAAAATCAAGGATAACGTATAGAGCACACAGTGCTTAATCGTTACCCGCGGCTCTGCAGCATACTCATCATACCCTCGATCGGTTCCAACTTTTTGGGTAACGCTCGGGGCGTCTCCGTGTATTCTCTAGAAAAATATAACAACCTCGCTTTGTAGCACAGTAAGCACAGGTATTTCGTACCTTCAAAAAAAAAGAGTACTTGAATGTTTCAAAATGTTCAAAATGTTGCAAATCAGCCACTGGAACTGCTCGGCAAAATTTTTAATTTCGTGCTTAGGGTCAAATTTCATTTTTCACTAAAATTCACATGGAAGCTATATAAAGATTTTTTATCGTTACAAAAATGCACCAAGTTGCATAATGTTATTAATAATGTTATTCATTTTTTATAATTTACGTGCAGGACCTACGCTCAGCAATGACCTTAAGATTATGTTAATTACCACGGTCGGTAATAAAAACTGTAATCAACTTTCTTCACAGGTGGTGAGATGTACGATCAAATAATAAGTCTCATTGACAACGAATATCATGCCAGCTTTCGAAGAGACATTTATTTTGACCGAACTTGCCCGTGCCCGTCAAAACAGTTGATTACAGTTTTTGATACCGACCGAGCGCGGGCTGGGCGGAGAGGACAGTGTTTCACTTAGTCTTAGTACCAACAATGAGCGAATTTCGAACTGTTCGTTTGAGAACAAAATATTGTCCAAAAAACATGTCAATATATATGGGGCATTCCCGACCATTTCGACCTGGGTCTAACCCTTCACACCTTGCATTGGGCCCCCGATTTTACAATTTATATTACTGAACTAACTCTTAAAAGCACTCAGATATTTTAGTAGATTTTTTAAAAATTGTTTATAATTATTTATGATTAAAATTATAAACTTATAGATCGCGAGAATTAAAAAATCTAAACACTTTTTTTACTTGAAAAAAAAATATAAAAACTCTTCGGGAAAATCTAAAGGAATTCCCAAAAATGCAGTGTGTCGCGTCTAAAAATGACCACGCCATAGCCCATAATCGACGAATCCTTTTTCTAATTTTTTTCAGAGTTTTTTTTTTATTTCAAAAAAATAGAAAGTAACACTGGCCCACTTCGGCTCAAATCTTAAAATTATTTACATACCACGCAAGATTTTTCAGTATTTTTTCAGATTGTCCCCAACAGTTTTTATTCTTTCAAAGTACAAAAAAAGATCTTAAGTGAGAATGCCCCATATACAACAGTAGAAAACTAATTTCCCTGGCAAGTTGCCAATTAGTAAAACCACATTCTCACAGCTTCGTTAACGATAATTATCGCCAAGTTCTCACGCGATTCGTTCCCTCAAAAAAAAAAAAAAAAAAAAACTTATCTTGTTGCTCACAACACCGATAGATCTAGCGAAGCGCAAGCGTCTTATATTTCATCACAACCGATCGATCCCGCTCGGACTTACGTTTCCGCGTTCGCAAACCTGTTGACCCTTCGTGCGCGTTCCTCGTTCGAGAGCGCGATGCCGCCCGCGTTGGTGGTCGTGGTCGCGGTATCGGTAGTGGTATTATTCGCGGTTGCGTAATTCGCAAGGTTCCGGGTGAAGTCCACGGTCGCCTTGAGTGCGGCCTGGCATCTGGCGTTGTGGCTGCTGTGACGTACTTCCGGTCTGCGTCCGAGGGAGAGTAACGGCCGGAATCTCGAGCGCGGAGGGCCGGGATCGTTATCGTTGCCGTCCTGCTGATCGCCGAAGACGCCGACCCAGTCGCCGTTCGGCGCCATCCCGAGGAGGGCCGCGACTTCCGGTGGGGGCATCAAAAATTCGCCGCTCTTCACGGTCGTTATGAACGGCTTCTTAGCAAAGTTAAACCCCTTCTTGCAGCCCTTCCTGCCATTCCCCAGCTCGTCCTCGCGTTCCTGAATCTTCCTCAACTTAGCGTTCAACACCTCGTTGAAATCCTCCGTGGAAAGCGTCATGGCGACCGATTTGTTGTGGACGTTGTTGTTCAAAACTTCGTCCCCACATCGCTTCTTCTCGTCGCTCTCGACGAGATTGTCGTGGCTCTTGCTCTGCGGCTTCTTCCGCAACGGATTCGACTGATGACCCTGAAGACTCGCCAGCACGAGATGATCGTTGGATCTGCTGATCCTCTTCCGCGCGCACAGGTCGCTCATCCGCACCCCGTTCGCCTCGCCGTTTCTCGGCGTTATCCTCGTTCCGTTCTTGTATTCGTCTTCGTCGCCGACACCGTTCGTGTGGTTTATGTGCAGCATCGGCAGAGTCATCGCGATACCCTCCTTTCGCAGGATCGTGAAGGCCGGTTGGTCGACGCCGATCTTGTAGCCGGTCGAGTCGGTCGTTTCCGAGGACAGCGTGTGGTTAGAGAGCCCGGATGGCATGGCGAAGATCGAGGGCGATTAATGTTTTTTTTTCTGTTATTAAAAAAAGTTTCCTTCAATTTCGTAATTTTTTTTTTTTTCACGGCCAATGAGATCGTCGTCGAGACTATATGGCTGATCGTTGATAGCTGGTCGATAACTCAGGGGAAAATCGCCAAAGTTTTAGGCGAATGTTAAAGTTTCCTTCAATTTCGTAATTTTTTTTTCACGGAAAATGAGATCGTCGTCGAGACTATATGGCTGATCGTTAATAGCTGGTCGATAACGCAGGTGAAAGTCGCCAAAGTTTTAGGCGAATGTTATAGTTTCCTTCAATTTCGTAATTTTTTTTTTCACGTCCAATGAGATCGTCGTTGAGACTATATGGCTGATCGTTGATAGCTGGTCGATAACTCAGGGGAAAGTCGCCAAAGTTTTAGGCGAATGTTAAAGTTTCCTTCAATTTCGTAATTTTTTTTTCACGGCCAATGAGATCGTCGTCGAAACTATATGGCTGATCGTTGATAGCTGGTCGATAACGCAGGGGAAAGTCGCCAAAGTTTTAGGCGAATGTTAAAGTTTCCTTCAATTTCGTAATTTTTTTTTTTTCACGGAGAATGAGATCGTCGTCGAGACTATATGGCTGATCGTTGATAGCTGGTCGATAACTCAGGGGAAAATCGCCACAGTTTTAGGCGAATGTTAAAGTTTCCTTCAATTCCGTAATTTTTTTTTTTTTTCACGGCCAATGAGATCGTCGTCGAGACTATATGGCTGATCGTTGACAGCTGGTCGACAACTCAGGGGAAAATCGCCAAAGTTTTAGGCGATGTTAAAAAAATTGCGCGACCCTCCGACAGCGACTTTTCTTAGGAATCGCCGGCCGGTTGGTCGACGCCGATCTTGTAGCCGGTCAAGTTGGTCGTTTCCGAGGACAGCGCGTGGTTAGAAAGCCCGGATGGCATCGCAAAGATCGAGGGCGATTAATGTTTTTTTTTTTCGGTTGCAAAAAAGTTTCCTTCAATTTCGTAATTTTTTTTTCACGGCCAATGAGATCGTCGTCGAGACGATATAGCTGATCGTTGATAACTGGTTGATAAACTCAGAGGAAAGTCGCCAAAGTTTTAGGCGAACTTTGATATCCGGGCCGTGATCTCGATGTTTAAAAAATTGCGTGACCCTCCGAGAGCGACTTTTCTTAGGACTCTCGAGCGTGTCCTTCGACACTACAATTTTTCCATCCCACTGAGATCACCTCGGCTGATAACGTATGAGAAAACTACTTTTTTTTCAAGGAACGAGGCTCGAGCTTTTTTTTAAATTTTTTTATTTTGTTGGTCGCGTGACCGAGAAGTGGTGCGAAGTAGCTCGTGCGTCTCAGTAGCGAGAGTAAACCCCGATAAGAAAGTGGCGGGTTCTCGTGTCGGCACGATCTCTCGGAAAAGCCGGCCGGAGTCCGCGTCGAGTGTTTTCGTCCCGAATTGCCGATTAAATTTCGGCAATGAAATTCGAAGATTCGCTTTAAGAAACAAAAGTTAATTTTTTTTTTTATAAATTTATTTTTCAATAAATGTTTTTTTGTTTTTATTAAACGCGTGTCTGGAAGTTTCTGTCGCCACGTGGTATTTTATTCGAACGGCCTCCGACGAACCGTCGGATCGGCAGAGCGCGTTTTATGTTTCGTGTATTAAAACGATTACCGGGAAACTCGGCGATCGCCAATCGCTGCGCGAGAAATTATTAACCGTTCATTGGTCTTGGCCGGAGTGTATGTGCTCTTTGCGTATAGGGTAATTCATCGACCGAGCGGAGCGCCGGTCGCTATCGGCCAGTGGAAAGAGTCCGGCTGCGATCGGACGATGAAAAAACTCCTCGTCGTCGATTCCAGCGGCGTTTTTTCGCAACGGAAAAAATTGTCACGGAATTAAACTGCCTCGGTAAAACGTTGCCTCGCGTTTCGAGCTTCCGCAGCGATCCATCGAGTCGACCGACGCACCGCAAAAAACCATTTTAACGCAAGTCGATCCAACATCGATCGATCGAGAAAAATTTACTTAAAAAAAATCGACCTCTCGATGGATCTTTCAGAATTAAATTAATTTCTGATCGAATCCTCGTTGTTACTTTTTTTTTTAATTATAATTTTTTACAATATTTTCGTTTCATTTATTGGATTTTGACACTGTTCTGGTAAGACTGCGAGGGGGTTGACGCGTAAAGCGTGAAATCGCGCGACCGGAAGTTCCGCGACGAGAATCGCGGCAGTACTGAGGCCGAGCGCGAGGGTCGTTCGAGCCATTGCCAACCGCGAATGCTGGACATTGTCCGGCGGCGCGGCTCGATATAGACCGGGCAGACGGAGTGTAAAGTACACACACGTAGTTGAGTGTGGGTGAACATTTGGAATGGCCGCGTCGGTTCGACTCAATACCGCACTGACCAGAGCCGGTAACGCCGGCGCATGCCTGACTCGATGACCAAGCGCCAGCGCGACCAGAAATCAAAGTTTCCTTCGAGCATATGTTTCTTGGTCTTGGTCGCCGGCGGGAGGTTCGGAACCGCCTCAAGGGTCGAGCCCTTAGCAACACGTCAAGGTGAAACGTCGCCGCGGACCTCAGGCCAATTTTAAACTACGACCCTACAGAGGGAACAGGCGGTTCTATTTTCATTTTCGCTGTTTGCACCAATTACGCTTATACTACGAGGGAGTCATGTTGACAGACTTTGTAACGCGAAACGGCGAGTTGGAGAAATTATCGATCAGTATTTACACGTATTTTGCCTACAGGACTGTGCCGTTTCGGCCCACGCAGAATTACGAACTTTCCGCGGCAATCCACGGAGGAAACAGCAAGTAGGGCACACGCGCTTGTCGCCGCGTTGCTGCGTGTTCGAGTCTGAATTTTGTTTTAACTCGACAGGCTCGGAAAACGCTGTTTAGTTAAACGCTGTTTTAGTTACACGCTATTTTAGTTGATCGTCACCGCGACGGCGCTCAACATAATGACAATGTAAATGTCGGAAAAGGCATAGTGTATAATACGAATATCGAATCGAGTATGATGATCGGTTATGATGTTTTAGGTGTTACACGTAGTCTATATTTCTAGTTATTGTTTTTTTTTCTTTTTATATTGTTTTAATGATTGTTACTTTTCTTCTCATTTTCTTTTCCCATTTTTACTTATTGATTTGTATGCAGTTTTTGCGCTAGCGGCTATGCTTGTGTTCTGATTTTGTATCTTGTGAGGCAAGCACATGCAATAATACAGAACACGCTATAAACGAGTCTATCTGTCTATCTGATAGGTATGCGATAGACATCCGTATAGCACGGAAATATTTCACAAACGTTTGAAAAATATTTTATAGACATATCGAAAATATTTTATCAATGTTAACAAATATTTGTGAAATGTTTTTAAAACATTTTGAAAATATTATTTTGCCCGCCCATAAACCTTACATTTAAATATTTCAGAAAACTTTGGCTGAAAGCTTTTTTACATTTTAGCGACATGCTAAATATTTTGTCACTATATTTCAGAAATATGTAAGAAACATTTCGTTGGAATATTTTGATAGAATATTTCAAAGTATTATTATTACAAAGTATTTCGCACTACGCTAACGAAACTAAGGTGACCATCGGCAGACTTCGATAAACTAATATTTACACACAATATTTAATGCACAATGTTCAAAATTGTGACTTGCTCTAGACTCGTGTATACCCTTTATTTTAAGGTCATTTTCAGTTCAAGTTTCAAGTTTCATTTTAAGCAACTCGTCGTTGTATAGTCTAATTTATTTGAGTTATAGTTGCATGGGGTTCACTCGAGTCCATCAAAACAGAGTTGCATAAAGGTTAAAAGTTTGAACAAAGCAACCAGTCTCATTTCAGGATATCCGGAGTCTCGTCATAGTCATTGCAACTCGCAAATGCATGTCTAGTCAACCCCAGTGCGTTTGCTACTACGATGCAACTCCGAATCCGTGGTTGCACCAGTTCCACTAGAGTATGTAGGTATAAATAGGGAAGAAATTAAATAATGTATGTATTTTATTTTATTAATTCCAGTATATACCTATCGTATATGGAATACTATTGATGTAGTGTCAACACACGTCCCAAATATCAAAACGATCACCCGTATTTGGGTATAAATAGGGAAGAAATTAAATAATGTATGTATTTTATTTTTTTAATTCCAGTATATACCTATCGTATACGGAATACTATTCATGTAGTGTCAACACGTCCCAAATATCAAAACGATCACCCGTATATGGGTATAAATAGGGAGGAAATAAAATAGTGTATGTATTTTATTTTTTTAATTCCAGTATATACCTATCGTATATGGAATACTATTCATATAGTGTCAACACACGTCCCAAATTTCAAAACGATCACCCGTATATGGGTATAAATAGGGAGGAAATAAAATAATGTATGTATTTTATTTTTTTAATTCCAGTATATACCTATTGTATATGGAATACTATTCATGTAGTGTCAACACACGTCCCAAATATCAAAACGATCGCCCGTATATGGGTATAAATAGGGAGGAAATAAAATAATGTATCTATTTTATTTTTTTATTCCAGTATATACCTATCGTATATGGAATACTATTCATGTAGTGTCAACACACGTCCCAAATATCAAAGCGATCACCCGTATATGGGTATAAATAGGGAGGAAATAAAATAATGTATGTATTTTATTTTTTTCATTCCAGTATATACCTATTGTATAAGGAATACTATTCATGTAGTGTCAACACACGTCCCAAATATCAAAACGATCACCCATATATGGGTATAAATAGGGAGGAAATAAAATAATGTATGTATTTTATTTTTTTACTTCCAGTATATACCTATCGTATATGGAATACTATTCATGTAGTGTCAACACGTCCCAAATATCAAAACGATCATCCGTACACCAAAGTACAGTACAGTGAGTCGTTGAGCGATGCGGGGAGTAGCCCGCTAGCCAGCGCTGATAATATCGCTGCGGCGGTCATTCCCTCCGGTCTGCAAGGGTGGTCTGTCCGTACGCGAGGCCATTGCCTACTCCACCACCTACCCCTGTTGCCGAGCCATATTATTTTCCTCCCGATCGATATACGTGCGTTTCGCGGCGTTCCAATTCTCAAAAAAAAAAAAAAAAAAATAATAATAATAATAATAATAATTTCCAATAATGTTCACAATTCACTCGACTGAGCGGTAACGCCGTTGCGAGGTGTGAATCGCTCGATGCACGCACGACGATAAGAACTACTCTGCTGTAGGAAAAGCTTGATACTTGCGATTGAAGCAAAAAAAAAACAATTACAATTAATGTAAAGCGATAACAAAAAGAAAATTACTATTAAAGGATTATTCGCCCGAGTGACACTTACACGGGTGGATTTCGATATCTCTTTTGAATGTGAAGTATGGCCCTAGGACTCCTCACGAAAGTGTATGTTTCCTTCGCCGCCGATTGTCCCGCCGGGATATCGTAACGCTGCATGCCTCTGTTGCACATCTGGCACTGGCTCGTTTTCGTTGCCATTTCACAAAGTCTATCGATCGGAGCATGTAAAATTAAATACGACGACAACAGCAACAAAAAAGAACACACAGCGTTTCGGCCTCGAAAGGAGGTTGACGTTTCGATTGAAAATATCTGACGACTCGTGCGCGTCGATGGACAGAGCCGATTAGTTAAGTTCGTTCTATATATAAGTAGACTCGGCTCGGAGGTTGCTATAGGAACATAACACGAACGATCGCCGAGTATCGACATTCCATCGTGTTTACACACGGGCCTCGGTGTGTGTTTACGGGAAACGAGGAAGCGGGTCAAATTTACCCAACGGGGCGAGTCGATGGTAAACAAGAGGTTTGTTTTTTTTTATTGTTTTGCTTCGGACTTTCTTCAGAGTGAGCGATGAAAAGTGATCGGTCGTCATTACGCAACGTTGCGTACCATCGAACCTGTCCCGAAGAGTCTGCATCGGTCGCGTCTGCTCGAGCGATGTTGCGTCATTAATTTTATCATTCATCATCATTGTTCTGCGGGATCGATAGATTAACGATCTCGACTGAGCGACTGGAAAATGAGTTCATGACCGATCGGCCTGCGAGCGTTCACTGACCAGACCGTAGGCGCCGTCTAGAATTCCCCCTCGAAGCAACGAAACAACATAGCTACGCTTGCGACTGTCGTCGTCGGCGAGGAAGCGACCGTGTTCGCGCTATCCGTCGAACGCCGTTCTCTCCCGTCAGTCGTCGCTGCGGTCGCGACAGCGTACGAGACGAAAAAAAAAGGACGATCGCAAATTCAGCCAATCGTGAATAAAATCCCGCTGCACCGGAGATAGCAATTGGTGGCGGCGTTACGAGATTTGGTTACGGGACTAGCACGGAAAGCACGGTTCATCCAATGAGCGCCGTGATTGATGCTCGGGCTTTTAATCGCGGAGAACGACGCCACTGCGAGGGCGACGGCGGTCGCTCCGAACAGTGTCGAAGCCATCGGTGTTCGTCTAGTAACCCTTTGATCCGTGCGTCTATCTCTCTGCCCCCGTATGTTTTTATGATAATTACAAAAATGTATCGTCTCGTATAATTCGGCTGAAAATACGTCGAGCGGGGAGTGGTGCGCGCGACCGTCGGCGAGAACTTATTCCGTCGCGTCGTAAACTCGTAAAGCCTCTCGGGATCGCTGGTGCGCCGAGTTCCGCGTGATCTACGAGTGTGTTCCGATGTGAGGACGTAGAGAGAAAGAGAGGAGAAAAAAGAGGAAAAAAAAATGCGAAGAATTTAAGCCCGTATGGGTTTTCTCTGCGTGTCGAAGTGAGCCAGAGCGCGGTGCTCTCGGGCCCGAGTGGGAAGCGACGGAGAGACACGGACGTAGAGCTCAGTGCGCGACGGAGACAGGAAGACATGTGTCGGTGGATGAATTACTACAATTTGCTTAATAGCTAATAGACTGAAAAATTAGTGTTATGCGAATGTGATATACGCTCACGATGTCTACGTATTTGACTATAGCGACGTTTATCGCCCTCGGATTGTTAGGTAACTATACGTGTGTGAAATATCATTTTTGTTGTTCTTTTTTTTTTTGTTGTTTTGCTTCTTTTTCGTTTTCTTTCCGGTCGTTTTTTTTTTTTTTTTTCTTCTTGTGTCAAATTTTCTTTTGACGTTCTATATTCTTTTTTTTTTTTTTTTTTTTTTAT
>JAPYZC010001185.1:0-46727 GCA_030522665.1 Ichneumoninae sp. A BG-2022a
TAGAACAAAAATCAACGATTACTTAAAAATCTGAAAAAATTCATACGTATTGAGAAAAATAAACGAATCATTTTCATAAAAAAAAAGTTTTGTTGCCGGCTAATTTGTTAACCAATTAATTTTGTGATGAATTTGTTAATAACATTTTGCAATTATTATTATGCAAAGTTAATATTCTCAGTATCTTTAGTATACATGATTGGTTTGCGGATTTTTACACCATCAAGAAGTACTTGCAATTTTCTCTTATTGTTGTCGAACTTATGCGAAGTCAGCGCGCAGCGAGACTCCCTCCCTAACCCTCCAGATTCATATCCCCATATAGGGTAGAGCGGGGCAAAATGGGGCAGCGGGGCAAATCGAAGCAATCGGTAAAACTAAACTTTCCAATAATTTTTGGATGCCCGCGTTCGCCCCGTCGATACGTCAGGATTTTTCGCGCCGTTTTGCCCCGCGATTCGATCCAAAAATTATTAGAAAATGTTGTTTTACCAGATTGCCCGTTTTGCCCCGCTGCCCCATTTTGCACCGCTCTACCTTACTTATACTTCGGAATTAGAGAATCAATGTTGGACCATTTTATTCTCTTAAACTCGTTAGAAAAAGCTCAACATTTCATTGACGTGAGAAATTTCTATAGCCGAAGGTATTGGCATTGGCATTTCGAAGCTTCAATAGCCCGGGCTCATTCCGCTCGATTTAAGTTTTCAATTATCTCACAGTTTCTCGAAGCTTTTCGTGCTATGTACCATCGCCGCTTCGTACCTATAACCTCGTATGAAAACTCTCGGAGCAGTATATATATATATATATATATATATATATATATATATATATATATCTATGTATATATATATGTGTGTATTGCGCTTCACCAACCTTCTGCTCCCTTTGTCAAAGAATTTCCGCCAACTTTACCCCATACACTGAGAGAGCATTCCCCGTCCCGTCTTCTGCTCTCGTGCACTTTGCGCTTCGCCCGAGGAGGCTGGTAGGCGAGGCGAGCAGATATACAGGCACGGACCTAACACCATTGCCTCGATTCTCGTCGACTACGTATACAACTTTTATCCCAGCCACTAGAACATGTACCTCGGACGTACGTGCAGCTTACGCGATTCCCGAGAGGCTTGTAGAACAGAGCGGAGCAAAATGGAACAGCGGGGCAAAACGGGATAATGAGACAAAACGCAATTTTCCAATAACTTTTGGACGTGGGGCAAACCGGGTTTAAAAATCCGTATGTATCGTTGGGACAAAATGGGGTATCCAAAAATTATTGGAAAATTGAGGTTTGCCCTCACTGACCCCTTTTGCCCCGCTGTGCCACTTTGCCCCAGTCTCCCGTATGTCGAGAAAATATATATATATATATATATATATATATATATATATATATATATATATGTTCCCGAATAATGTTCACAAAACCCTCCGCAGATATAGACTTTTAATAAATCGCGTCGATGCAATTGAACTGTTATCGTGTCCGCTTCCGGTGAGTAATTTAGCGTCAGGTTTTTAAAGAATCTTACAAATATGGGAAACTTATGATTTTTGCTGTTGAAAAATTCAGAAGTCTGTAACGCGTGTCAAGCTTGCATCAGAGAAACGAAAATTATTAGCGTCTGTTAAGCTGTTAGATGAAGACGCAGACAATTTGCATTTCACCAAAAATTTATGACTCGTTTTTTTTGAAAATGTATTACAGTTTTCTTTACCGATAGAGGCTGTTCAACATCGCCTTAGGCTGGATGTATTCAGCTTCCTGCGTATGTATATGTACATTCGCTAGCGAAATAAAAAATCAAGAGCAGTTTACCGTGTTATTAAAGCACAAGCAATGGTAGCGTATGTCGCCAGTACAATAGGCATCCCTTAGTTCGGATTGGCTGACAGGCAGGGTCTCGATCACTCGTACGTTCAGGAAAGGGCTGGGGTGTTACGTCAGCAGAGCTTCTTTTCGACCGAAGCGGCACACGGCAAGCCCACCGTCAAAAATTTGGGTCAAGGCTTTTCTGCCTACAAGTCAGATCTATGAGTCTCCAATAAGATACTCCAATAAGAAGGAAATCCTTCGATTCCGAAACGAACCAATTGTTTCTTCGTTTTCAAGTGCAAAGATTTTTATCCGCCATAGAGAAAACATTCCTCTGCAGTTTTCATTTAACTATCGTGTTATAACTGTTTCGACGACATTATAAAGTAAAAAATGTTTCTATAAGGTATGAAGAAATGTCCGAGGAATATCTTCTAAGGTGGCAAAAAATGTAAGTATGTACCGAGGTTTCGGTTGGCAGTTGGTCTGCGACATGCTGTGTAGTGCTAACGTTGGTTCGCGGCAGCGATCGTCGATAAGCAAGGTTTCGGAGCTTCGGAGACAAGCCGAAAAGCGGTGGAACGTTGAGGAGCGTTACCGTTGGTCGAGTTTCCGCAGCGCTCTACCACCGTCGGTATTAAGTTGCATTGGTACAGTACCCTGCATTGGTACAGTGAATTTCTGCCTAACCAACAACGAGCCTGCAGCGATGTGCAAAGGTTTCCAAAAAATTACGAGGAAACTGAATAGGCTATGAAGGCGCGCTCTGTTCAGGGCGGACAATATACGAGGCGATACTACTTTGGTGTGGGGAAACAACAATCTATGAGCGAGAACAAGATATACTTTCATTCGTTTAAATTTGCCTGAAAATCATCGCGGTCACAAGGATTCAGGGATCCGTAAGATAAAGTTTTTTTAAATAAACTCTTTTGTAAATTGAGGTTGAATCGGAAGTCAATTGTAAAAAGTTTCATGATTGTTTGTTATATATCTACTACTTTTTTTACAATTAAATGTGCAGCAAGTAAGTCGATATGATAGGGCTTCTTCTACACTCCTTTACGCCGTGGCGGACTTTAGAATTTGGGTGATCGACTTTACCGGTGTATTTACCGGCGGAAGTAAAACAGGTCAAAATTTACCCCTTCAAAAGCGGGGGATGACAATTTGTTGAATAATATAGCAGTTATTTATCTTAATTAACTTATGCAAAACTTACTGAATGTTGACGAAAGTTTGACGATAATCAGGACTTACCTGAAACAAAAATAATGAATAATGTGTTAACGACAGTTTCACAAT
The DNA here is from genome assembly GCA_030522665.1 of Ichneumoninae sp. A BG-2022a. Taxonomy (NCBI): domain Eukaryota; kingdom Metazoa; phylum Arthropoda; class Insecta; order Hymenoptera; family Ichneumonidae; species Ichneumoninae sp. A BG-2022a. The sequence goes on from JAPYZC010001185.1 coordinate 3,125, forward strand.
TAATCGATATACAGGGCATTTAATTGTTATGATAAATGGGGCAATTTTTTAGGTTATTTTGTAGATGGACTCATCATTACACGAATTCGCAGTAGTCATAATCAATATTGCTCAGACTCGTCATTAACACGCTGGTACATTTGCATTAACAGAAGTCGAAACTTCTGAAAACGTGGAGAAATACATAACACAACCGCAGTATGTTTGCACTTGGGAATAAGATGCACACTGCTCCAAAATGAGTTTCTAATGCCTCGAGTACATATAGGGAGGTAAGGCTTTTAGTAGCTGCAATTTCGCAAGTGCCAAGTTTCACGGATATCTACCGTACCAAGAAGCAGTCAACAACTTCGGGAATTCGGTTGAATGAACACCAGTTCGTGAAATCTCGACTTCGAACGGCGTCGATGAAGTGCCCGAAGCTCTAATAGATACACGTGGAGGGACAATTTTGAGTGACCAAAAGTTTCGATCGAACAGCCAAGATGCGGAGGCTTTCTGAGAATAGTCGGAGTGCCTAACCACTAAGTTTCATGGTCGATGACTAAACTTCGTACACAGATGAACACCGATAACGAAGCATGAAGATATCTATACAATATGTACAGTTTCTATGGGTAAAACAATGAAATTAATTGGCATTGCGGGTAACGCCGAACATGCAGCTTGGAACAATCAAATAACTAAATTTAGCGAAATATTTATTAACTAGCAGGTCGTTATGGCTAGGGCACTTCGCGTCCTCGCTATGGACTATGAAATTTAGAAAACGGAAATTTAGATTTCCGAAGATTTTCCGGAAATACGTCACTTTCGGTTTGAGAAGAAATGAAATCCTAACACTAAGAACAAAAGAAGACATGAATAATTTATTTTATTTTGTAGTAAACGCTTTAAAAATAAGAGCATTCGCCCTGTGCAATTGATTAAGGAGAAATTTACAAAGTAATTGTAAAACTACAAAACTGTAAAATACCGGAAACCCCCCTGTATGCTGGCTAAGCCAAAACTTCTTACAATAAACTACTACTACTACGTCACTTTCGGTTTGAATATCTGATTTTTCGATTATTGGCGTCATACCGGAAGTGACGTATTTCCGATCGAAAAATGAGTTTTCTATACCGGAAGAAACGTATTTCTTATGGCGGCAAAATAAGATTTTTTGCACACGACGATAGTGCAAACTCGCCGAGGCGCACAGAATACAATCAGCGGGAACTCTGCGCGCGACACAGAATTTCAGTAGTGCCTCATGGCAATCATCTATCACATAAAACGTTAACTCAACGCAGAGGGCATATGCATAACCTACGGTACGTGATGCACTAATACGTCTAGAAATCCGATTATAATGCGTTAGTGACGGCGTGCGATCACGTGTGTGAACTCTATCTGATCAACGAAGCGAGTTATGAATTCATGGGACTTTATCAAGCGGTTGAAATAAAGTGTGTAATTTACGTTTGAATCTCGTACGTTTATGAATAAATTGATTTATATTGCGTATCAACTATTGTAAATGGGTGCGCTTCGTAAAAATGCACGTGAAACTTTACGAACAATACACGTGTTCAGTCGGTTTATCTTATACAGAAAAGAAATCGCTAGCGAACTGTTCAACTTTTTAGGTCCAAAGGTTGTTTTTGTGGATTAAAAAAATCGCACCAAATGAACGATATTTTCAAAAACAGCTGTTTCATCAACATAGCAAATATGGCACATTGGACGTTAAAGCGGTTAAGGACGAAACGCGCTGTACTTGAAACACCTCGCTAAGGCTATTAACTTCGTCATCATTTACCTTCCCATGGGAAATGGCCATTAACGTCGGTCATTTTTCTTGCGAGGTGACTAGCCGCGAAGATTTTTCTCTAATGACCACACGCGATCAATTATGTGACAATTGTGGTCACGAATGCTCCAAGATCAAGTGCCGGGGGTGCCTTAACGGCTACGTGACTGGCATTGAATCAAGTTGATACGTGTAACAAAAGCAAGAGGGTAGATACGCGTTATCGACGGGTTTGTGCCCTTTCGGAGTTGGACACGCGATATTCCCTACTCGACTTGAACAAACCTTAGGCGGCTGGATTTTCTATTTTTCCTTGACACTTATTATAGTCTTCATATCACTTCCCTCCGTTTTTATGCAGTCATCGAATACACTTTTTTATTCGCCGATTCGCAAGGGAGGAGAATAAATTTGTAGAATTTTTTATGCATGGTGGAGTTGCCGAGTGCAATGTAAATTGTTGATAAAACAATAGTTGGTATCACTGGATTCACCGCAGGTCCCTTGGGCACGCGCTGTATATCAAGGGCGAAGCGTGCATACGCGATAAAGATCCACAAGGGAAACCCATGTGTTTCAAATGAATACACGAAGATGAGCGACGGGGGAGAACCGTTAGTTAGTATGATCGAATGCAGGCTCACGTGTGTGTGATCAGTATTACAGAAACGTGAAAACGGTTCAAACCGTTTTACGGACTGTGGAAATTCCATATGTATCTCAAGGTGTCTCGGGGAGCTAAAAAAATGTTATTTAGAGTGAATAAAAAAACGTGATTTAAACCAACGAGATGTTAATGATTAAGGAAGTCCTTGCGAAAAGTGTTCAGAAATTGTTGAAAAATAAAATTGTTTAACAAATCTCTTGGAAACCTAACGTTTTCTTCGTGAAAATGATTCGTTCACTCTTTTCTGAATATGTATGCATTTTTTTAGATTTTCAAAATCACTTTGAATTTTTCACTTTTGTATAGCAAAAATGTGTAGAAAATCACAAAATTCAAAGTGAATTAAAAAATTTGAAGAAATTCATACGTATTCAGAAAAATGAACGAATAATTTACATACAAAAACAAAGTTAGGTTTTAAACAATTTTTAATTATTTATCATTCTGTTAATAACATTTTGGAATTATTATCATGCAAAATGAATCTTTTAAGCATCTTTAATATGCTTGATTTTTTTCGAATTTCATACCATCGAGAAGTGTTTGCAATTCCCTCCCATTTCTCTGAAACTTATGAGAAGTCAACACTATTCGCAAGGACTACCTTTAAAGTCTGAACGATATTTTGCCAAATAGATCTTTAACGTTGTAAATATGGCACATTAGTCATTAAAGCCTTCGTAAGAAGCAAAACGTAACATGACAAAAAACACGATAAATGAATAAAAACAAAATGGAGGCAGAATCAGAGTGAAAATGTTGAAAACAGAAATTATTTAGTTCACTCAACCTTTGGCGAATTAAACTTTAAAATGTACCCTATCAAGATATAGCGTACCTTCTGAAGAATTTACCCACTGTGCCCACGGAAAATTTACCCGAACGAGACTAATGACCACGCAGACATAATCCTATATTTATAATAAAAGAAGACCTATTCAATGCTTCTTGAATGTGCCCTCGGGACAGTCGGAGCACAAGGCTGACGAACTCGGAAACTATTTTATCCTGCAGCATGCAGTATCCGACCAAGCACCTTTCACACAAGTCTATCATCACCTCCGGCGTATCGCACTCCAATGTACATAATATGCCTTATAGCGGTGTGACGAGCCGGGTTCCCACATTACCTACACTTGTGTCGGATATTTCGTCCTCAACGATTCCCGAGAGAGAGACTGCCGACTAGCCGTCGTCTGATAATGCTCATCCACCTCCCTCGCCCACGCCCGGACAACCGGTGCCGTGTCTGGTGGCAAATATACAGATATAGTCGGACTCGGTGTACCAAGATGAACCAGTGCATGCCGACTCGATGCGCCTCGCAACCGATGTCTTTTCACGTTTCCGTCCGCCTTCGCGCTCTCAAGTTTTGTCGCCGTTGTCCGCGACCCGGGTCACGGATAATGATAAGAGAAACGTGGCGAGTCGGTTATCCGGCGACCTTCGGCAACTTCACCGTGACGAAAGGAACCAAAAGTAATTTCGCAGTTTTCGATCATAAACACACTCTTTGCATGTCGGTCACGTACGTGAAAACTACCGGTATGTAAGTGAGTTACCCCCAAGTTCGAGGAAACGCGGATGCTTGTTACAACTTTGAGGGCCGAAAAATATTTTTCTCTATAAATTCTGTTACTTCCGATTTCTTTCTTCTTTCCTTTTCCTAACATCTTGCTGTCGAGCCACTGCTTCGCGAAAGTTTGGTTTTCTTTCGATGAGCGTATTGCTGGTATTATCCAACTTTATATTCGCTGCGCACTGTGGGAGTGAACGGTATTTTTGTTGAAGCTTTATGTGTGTAAAATTTCTAGGCGGGTCTGGTCGATCGAACCATCGATTCTTTTTAGGGAAGCGTAAATCGAGAGTTTCGGGAAATTTTGAGAGAACAGCTGTGTCTGTTCACTCCTTTTGCCTAGCAAAAGATTGCTTTTCTTCCGAAGAGCGTATTGCAGGTATTATCCAACTTTATATTCGCTGCGCACTGTGGGAGTGAACAGTATTTTTGTGGAAGCTTTATGTGTGTAAAATTTTTAGACGGTTCTGTTCGATCGAACCATCGATTCTTTTTAGGGAAGCGTAAATCGAGAGTTTCGGGAAATTTTGAGAGAACAGCTGTGTCTGTTGATTCTTTTTGCTTCGGAAAAGATTGGTTTTCTTCCGATGAGCGTATTGCTGGTATGTTCCAACTTTATATTCGCTATGCACTGTGCGAATGAACGATATTTTTGTGGTCGCTTCATTCGTGTAAAGTTTCTAGACGCGTCTATGGATTGAACCATCGATTATTCTTGAGGACGACTGAGTCGAGAATGTCGTGAACTTTTAAGAGAGCAGCTGTGCCTGTTGGCTCCGTGAGGTTTGACCTGCTTTGCGTGATATTTGGAAAAAGCATCTAAATTGTACGTGTTTTCCAGTGATTCGTCTCGAAGGTGGAATTCGGGAGAAAAACAACGTAGGGGTTATGTGTCGAGTTTACTGGCATTGTAGCTATTCGGTGTCACACATGGAGAAAATTCGGTTCTGAGTCGTGGTACTGTCGCTTCAACGGGTCACGGAGTGGGAATAGTCTCGCTGAGGGCGTATACATGTCGCGCCGAGAGAACTGGGACACTCCCATATAAAATAATTTATGACGAACGTAAATCACTTTGCATTGTCTTCCGTCTCAAGAGACGCCTCCGGAGAGGCGAAAACGCGCATTCGCATATTTTCCTAGTAATACCATATTTCTTTCACTCGAATCTAGCAACTTATTTCTTGAGTAATGAAGATTTATTTATGCGGCTATTTCCATTTAACGATTACTAGCTCCCAAAAAATTATCGCTCATGGAATCAAGTTACAAAACAAAGATACGCTTAAGCAGGCTGGACGCAGACGTCTCCCAACTGTTATTAAAGTAATAAACAAACGGTTATTATTTTATTATTTTTATAGCGAAACATTTAATGGAATTTTACAGTCGGTTTTTTTTTATTTTCGTGCTTTTTTAATTTTACCGTATGGATTACTTTTTTTAATATTTAAGAGATACAACATTTAGAAAATTGTGGGGTAAGTCAGGGTTATATGGTCACCATTAATATCTTTTGTAGAATTGTATTTGCGTGAGTTCAATGGACTATGTCTTTTCACCTTATATTATAGTATGGCACATAGAGTATGGCACATATATAGTATTTTTATAGGGTACGACAAAAATCGTCGTACAGGCCATAGTTGACTTGGTGTTCTCATCTCATTGGCTCATCGATACGACATCGCGAACGATTAACTTGTTTATCAGAATATGGTTTATTTACATGTGTTTACACCTTAGCTTATATTTTTTTCGTCATAAACATAGATCGTTATACAGAGAACCAATATGCTAAATTTGGTTGAGTAATATTTTGTCATTTCGACGGCAAAATCGGTCACCGCAGCGAAACGCACAACTCCCGTCGACTGCCCTCCGGGCAGTCGGGAGTAAAAAAACAATGCGAAAAATACATTTCGCACTGTTTCGAACAGGAGTCGAGAGAAACTGCTGCCACACAAAGATTCCATAAAAAAAAATCATGAAAATAATGGCACACCCTAATGACAAAGTTCCAATAAAGGAATATATTTATTCCTCTCTTCAGCAATGGCAATCAATAAATTTCTTTTTCGTACGGGCATAATCATCATTTTTTATATAAAAAAAGTCCCATACTTTTAATATAAAAAAGTCCATTATTCGTCGATAAAAAAAACGAAATTGAACGATATCCAATCGTGCGATATCGTTCAATCGTGGATATCGTGGATTGGATTTTTCAGATTCGGTGAAAGTACATGTAACCACATGAACTTCCACCGAATCCAAAAATCCCATTAAAAAAAAAACAGACATCGACATTAACGTCACGGCAAAAAAGGGAAAAAGACCGGACATCGAGTGTTCGAAGAAGATACAAAGAGAATTGTAGCTCATATCGTTGCGCAAATGTCGAAGGGCTGAATATCCGCCGTGTTCATGAATCCAACGGGTCATAAAAATCACACTGCCGCCCGCTACCGTTTCCACGTTCGATTGTTCTCCCCCTCTCGCCATTGCCATCCCTCTATTTTCCTCATTCGGATATCGCACATTTTTCACACAGCCTCAGGGGACCAAAACCCCCGTTCGCCTCCACGTATGCGTCAGTCCCGATGGGTTTCACGCACGAGTGTGCGTGCGTGAGGAAGAGTCAGAGAGATTACGAACACGTTTTGTGTCGACGTTCGCCTCGGTAACGCTCACGACCGCTATGGTCCACCGCGTGTTATCCCAACCACTGTTATTCTCCCTACAGCGTACATGACACAGGAACTATAACGTTCAAGCCTCGACGCACTTTATGTTTATGCAACCGAGAGCTTGAACTATGGCAATAAACTCGGCTGTGTACAACGAGCGATACATTTATAGATATTTGTGCATGCTCGAGGATAATTTTGACCATCGATAATTGCTGCTGGGAACAAAACAAACCCTCGAGCATTTTCCGCTTTGGAACGTACGACTAATGGAGCATAATGTTGATTATTCTGATATATTCACGAGTGAAAATCCGTTTCGAAGTGAGACTGATGTTAATAGACAAGACTTGGGGAGATAATCATAATTTCACGTCCGGAATAATCCCGCGAAGCGATATTATCCTCGTCAAACAGATAGAGCCGCGGCGAGACACACGAGTAGGATCACGGAATGATTACCCCGGACTTACCCGTGTGCAAATCGCCGCTAATTGCGACCGAACAACGTGATATCCATACCGAGTTTGCATGGAGATTGCGCAGCCACAGATTCGAAAATATTCTCTGCATTCGTTTATGCATGCACGCATCGAGACCACACCTGCGTAGCGCGGGCAACTGCAACTTTGAATAATTTGTAGTTGGCCGGGGTTACGTATTTTAATACGCTGACCACAGGGTTGAGCTTGATTCGAACGAGCAACGAGCTACGGTCGCGGAAACTCAAATACATTACGCTCGGATAAATTCCATTACCCACCGCAATTGCCGGAACGATTGCGACAACCCGTGATTTATCGAACTAACCGCGATGAATTAGTTAAAAAGTATTTGTAAGTTGAATTCATTTTCATAGCATAAAGATGTATCATTTGATTTTCATTGTATTGAGCCAATATTTTGTATTGTCGATTTTTTGACCCAACGGGGACATGCGAAATACCGCGGTGGGCAATAAATACCGTACTATTTTTTGCAAGGGTGCTGAAGTCTTATCGTTCAGCGGAAATGGGATCCTACAATGGCGGTGATGAATGGAGGGGAATCCTATTTCCGTCAGACGCGGAATTTTCGGTATCCATGAGAAAGTAGCATTCCAGATTTTATCAGATCCAGGCGGTAGCGAGGGTGTTTCACATTTTCTTAAGGTTGCAAGAAACTGTTTTCACAGCCAGTATAAGAAAATATCATTTTGGTAAATAAATGGGAAAATAAATATAGTTTCTTTATAGTGAACTTCTTTCCTTATTTTGCTTCCTCACAGAGGAAGCTTTTTTCAATTTCAATTTTTATATTCTCTTTCCCTTCATGATTATCCTTGAGAAAAGGTCTCGCGAGTTCAAGAGTGAAAATAAGTCGAGACCCGAGTGCCCCGTGAATTTATCGTAATAACAAGGCCGTGTAATCGAATGCGGGTTAAGAGTTCAAGGTCTCGAGTGAGGGTTGAAGCGAACGGCTGGAGCAAGCACGCAAAGGCGCCGAAGTATCGTCCGTTTCGCGAGTTCGTTCGTTACGTCGTTCGAATTCGCCAGCCTATTCATACACCGAGAGAAGGATCCAGTAAAAACGACTATATCGTTTGAGAGAAATTACCATAGCACATAGTAGTAGAGCGCTAGTGCGCCACCTATGGTAGGAAGTACCGGATATATAAGAATTTTTCTTAGATATGATGGTAATTTTTTTTTCTTATAATCTGAGACTTTATGCCATATGTGCCATATGTGCCCTATCACTATGTGTGTACTATGGTAATTTTTATTAGATGATCGGTAATTGTTACTAGATCCTTCTATCAGTGTACTCGGCGGCGCCTCCGACGTTCGTCCCACGTTCCATCAGCCTAACGTAGCGACCGGGGAATAAATCGCAAGTAAATTTAACACCCCGGCCATTATCTCTAAGTACCCGCTCGCTCGCACGTGACCCACCCTCCGACAAATCCCAGGACGGTCTGGGACACCCGCCAGTTATTCCCTCGTAACACTCTGCGCCAGGTAAAGCTCTTACGTTAATTACGAGCAAATATTTTAGAGCCTTTTTGGATTTGAATATTCTTTATATAGATGTTGTATTAAGGAACAAGAAAGCGCCAAATGCAAGTCACTCGATTGCTTCGAAGAACACTGCTCAGTCGCAAGAATTTACCGTGCGCTTTTCAATGCCCAATATGTGTCATATCTAATCGTATGCAAGGATGATATTCCACATTTCTCTACTTGGACCCACCAGAGGCAGGAAGTTGCTTGCACAAGCCTCATAAATTGTAGAGTCATAACTCCGTATGACTGTTTCTCTTAGCCAAGTGCCAGCCACTCGATTGCTTCGAGGAACGTAGCTTACTCGCCAGAATTTACCGTGCACCCTTTTAATGCCCAATATGTACCATATCTACTCGTATATAATTCCATATTTGTCATAAGTTCTTATGACTTCGTCTCTTAGCCAAATGCTAGCCACTCGATTGCTTCGAGGAATATAGTTTACTCGCCAGAATTTACGGTGCACCCTTCAAAGCCCAATATGAACCATATCTAATCGTATATAATTCCATATTTATCATAAGTTCTTATGACTTCGTCTCTTAGCCAAGTGCCAGCCACTCGATTGCTTCGAGGAACATAGCTTACTCGCCAGAATTTACCATGCACCCTTTGAAGCCCAATATGTACCATATCTAATCGTATACAATGACGCAAGGACGCTATTCCATATTTATCATAAGTTCTTATGACTTTGTCTCTGAGCCAAATGCCAGCGACTCGACTGCTTTGAAGAAAACATCTTACTCGCACTAATTTACCGTGCACCCTTTTATGTTCAACATGTACCATATCTGACCGTATATAATAACGCAAGAATGCTATTCCACATTTGTCATAAGTTCTTATGACTTTGTCTCTGAGCCAAATGCCAGCCACTCGATTGCTTCAAATAACACAGCTTACACCCAGAACAAAAATTTATTTGTCGGACAGCGTTTATTAAGATTAAGTAAAATATTTATTTGATTTAAATGAATATTTATTACATTTAAGTAACTATTTACTTAATTTAAATAAATATTTATTTACATCAAATAAATAATGTACTTAATCTTAATAAACGGTGGCCGTCAAATAATTTTTTTTCTGGGTGCAATCGCACGAATTTACCCTGCATCTTTTAATTCTCAATATGTACCATATATAACCACATGCAATGATTCAAGTATGCTATTTCCTATTTCCCTATTTGGATCCAGCAAAGGCAAGACGTTGAATGCACAATCTTCATTAACCTTAATCATAAGTAATCATAGGTATTCATAAGTCTGTATGACTCAATCTATGAGTATCGTATTGCCAACTAGCAGAGAAATTGGAAGAGGCGTGCAAGAAATCTTTCCTTCGTTTGAAGATTTACATTCGTTTCTTCGCGAATCGTTTCAAATGTTCACCGAGCTCTTGAGCGGAGCAGTCTTCAAGAGGCTCAATTAAAGCTGCTAACGAATTAATTCCAATGAAAGGGCACTGACTTTGTGAAAAAGATCCGAGGAAACGTCCTACGAAGCAACTTCTCGAGACTCTGCTTCTCGAGAAAAAAGCCGTTATAACTCGTACCGTTCTGATATTGCGCCGTACCAGCGAACTCGAGATTTATCTTTGTACTAATGCAGAGCTACTCCGGTTATTAAGTTATCAGCTGTAGTCGTTGACGATCCGAGTTTCATCGCGGTACATGGAAAACTTATTTAAAAAAAAATGTTACGCAGCAAAATCAAAAAGTAGGAATGATGTCAAGTTAAAAGAAATTAAAACATAATTGTTACTCATTTGACTTTTCACAGAAGGGAAGGACTCGAGGGCGAAATTAGTGAAATTATATTATTCATTCCGAGGGGTTGTATACGACTATGGTTGGGTGTCTCAAGTTTTACGTTCCTGCGGACACGAACGAAATTCTGGTCACGTCCCCGTTGTAACATCCCCGACGGAAAAATGATAAGAAAAAATGGAGGTTAAAAAAATGAGCACGACCTTTCACGAAGTAGGACCAAAGAGAATGAATTCTAATGACGGAAGCGAGCTATACGTGGGCAGCTCTAACTAGGGGAGAGCGGGGAAAAATGGGACAGTGGGGCAAAACGGGACAGTCAGGGCGAAACTCAATGTTCCAACAATTTTTAGGTGCACCATTTTGTCCCAGCAATACATCCGGTTTTTCAACCCCGTTTTGCCCCGCTGTGCCATCATACAAAAGTGCGCACCATCATTGCCACCATCCAAAAGTTATAGGAAAATCACGTTTTGTCTCATTATCCCGTTTTGCCCCGTTATGCTATTTTGTCCCGCTCTCCCTACAAACTAGCCAAGTTAATTTTACTATAGCAATTTTTCTTCGATGAGGATTTTCCGTGTAACAAATAGTAAAAAATAATTTTAAAAAACGTTTATGAAATTCTGTCTAGGATTGGTTCATATTTTCCGAGCTGCGACAGGGAACCTCATTAGCGCTCGTCTCGAGTAGATGATAAAGCGATATCCGTCGCCTATTCCTTTCGTCATTTTTATGTCCAGGTCTGAAACGAGCAGGAAGTTTGCCAGTGCAACGAGCTGCTGGATATTGCGGAAGAACATCTCTACCCGGGGATAGTCAACGTGGCACACACTTTGTCGTTTCCCTCGGAGATGGTAAAAGTAATAAAATAAAAATACTCTGTTTCCTCAAACTCGTCATCCTTTATCTGAACTATGCTACACTAGGCGTACAATTTTACTCGACGCTTGGACTTTGTGCAATCCCAGATGCTCACACTAAAGTAATTGCCTGTCCGTTATAACCTTTACACAACGCTTTGCAAACTTCGAGACTGAAGTAAAACCATCAGCGTATCGCATCAATAAATCATTATAATTGAAATTTTTTTTATGATAGCCGTAGCAATTTTGTTGCTATAACTTAGATTTTGATGCCGGGCGACATTTCACATAGGCTCTTAAATCCACAAAAAATAATGTAATTGACGGGCAACCCGCAAATAAATATTCATTTGGCTTAAGCAAATATCTATTTGATAAAAATTAATATTTATTCGTAACCGACAGCGTTAGGTGTGCGGTCGGTGTGTGGCTTCGGCGGTCTCCCGAGTCAAGCAACTTTGTTTGCGTCCAGTAGATGGATGGGTGACCGCTTAGCCCCACACCGGCTTGCACGTTGAATGTTGAGTGGCAGGCCAGTTTTTCCGAGTTCTTGATGTTAAAACATCAAGGAATCACAAAAATATAGGACCGTCTATACTGACACGGGTTTTCCGCAGTTTCCCCGTGTCCTCGGCAAATGCGGTACAGTGTAGCTAAGTCGACTGCGGACGCACTGGAAGTTAGGTTAGCTTAGTGAAGTGCGGGTAGGGAGTGATAGGGGGAAAGGGATGGGTTGCGTAAAAACCCGAGGAGGGTATGCGATGGAAAATACAAAAATAAAAAATATAATATTTATTGACGAGGCATCCGTAAAATAAATTACTTTTCTGGGTGCAATCCATATTTTTGTCATTTCATTCGATTTTGCCGTCACGGTCCTTTTTCTTTCACTGCATCTTCCACCTTTTCCGACGATATACTCGTCGCGGAAGAAAACGACAAAAGTACGAGCACGAGATGGAAGAACACTGGAAGAATAATAGCAATGTCTGGGTTACAGAGGATAAGAAATTTTATCGCTTTCTCAAACGCTAAAGTCTGATGTATTCCACTCTGGAGAGGAACGTGCCGTACCGCAGACATGACCTGGAAAGCGTGAACGAAAATGCTCGTCTCTCGTCTGTTGGCCTCGAAGAGGAAACAAAGTGCCGCGTTCACCTTTAGGGTGATTGTCCCATCTGCCGAACTACACGATGAGTTATTGAGGGAAGACACGGGTACAGCGGAGAACACCGTACACATGGATAGTACCAGTTCAAAGTAGAGTACAAGATTGTCCGGACAAGTGGAATAAGGTGGAACGTATTTCCCTGGAGGTCCGGAGGTCCTGGAAGGGGCGAGTTCAAGGGAAGAGTGGGTAGGTGATTGGAATACTTCACAAAGGTTGACGACGCCGAATGACCCGCTGATGGAGCAACAGCCTGCATGTGTCCGCCTGTAGAACACACACACACCGTCCGAGTAGAACGATATTGCGAGCTGGGAAAGGCTTTGAGCAAAGTGGAGTCCCAACAAGTTACAATGAGGTTCCGCTGCAAACAAACTTATCGATTCCATTCCGTGTCTGCCGAAAGTCTCATTTACATTAGAAATTCGCGAGCACTTCGTAACGAGTAATAGCTACCAACTTTTCTATTTATTCAGTATCCCCACAAAGCGTCGAAACCCACCCCACGAAGAGCGAAAAGCAATTAGTGCGAACCTCGGTGTTTGTATTTGTTCCAACAGTTGTTCAAATAGGTTCGATTTGACTTTTCTCGAAGGGGGGTGGGGGGCGAATCTTTGTTTGTTTACATTGATGGAATTACTGGGTTGAAGAGACGAAGGATTTTCATGTTTAGCCTCTAATCAATGATGGACCAGGATGTTCGGTGGCCGGGGAAACTTCGTCGAGCTATTGGCGACGTTGTATAATAGATGGGCAGAGAGCATCGAGGCAAGGGAAGGGAAGAGGGTGGTTTCATCCCTTTGGTATCAACGATCTCGCGCGACCGCGTACCGCTGCACGCGCCTCAGTTCTCGCCCCCACTTGTTGGACGCGCCACGCTATACGATATCCTGCATAGACACGGAAGAACCTCGTACCACCGCCACCTGCTGCTACGCCACTGGCGCATCGATCTACCCAAACTCCGAAAGACTTCGGTCGCCATAGTAACCAAAGCCCATCCTACCACCGAAGCTTCCGTACTGGTGCAACTGCGCACCCCCTCCCCCTCCCCCTCCGTTTGCCCGCTCTTATCTCTGGACTCCGGCGTCTGTAGACATCGGTAAGTGACGTTGCACCTGCTAAGATTGCATCAGAAGCGTCTAAGATTGCAAATGAAACGAGGTGTATCGTCAGGTTGGCAGTCCATTGATAATTGAAGGACATCGCGTGATGTCGTTACAGGAATCTTCATGGGATCCGTCATCGGAGTTGACTTTACCCGAGTAAGGCCAAATTCGGATTGGGTTTCGGTCTTAGATCGGCTGACGTGTCGAGGCAACCCTGATCAGGAAGTAATTGCATCACGTAAATAGTAATAGTCATAATAAAATCATCTCCAATGAAATCCAACTGTAACGTGAAACAGTAACGTAAGCGCTGAATCCAGAGGTCCACGTGCCGAATAAGTTGTTATTGATCGATAGTGCTTTCCTCAAATTCACCCATGAATCCGCATTATACGGTGGTATATTCGCGTCAATCGATCACTCGACGAGAACAGATGGTGGACGCTCGATCAATCATAAATTTCTCCCAAGCTTTTTTTTCGGAGTCAAGGAAAGAGGAATTGTGGAGAGCCATATGGAGAATGCCGGAAGCTCGATTCAATTTGAATACACGTCACCTGTTTCGCCATTCCTTCACCGACAACAATACCCCATATCTCCGCCTCTATATATATATATATTATACATATAAATTACAGTCCTTGATTGTGTTACTCTGTCTGTCGGTCCGTCTGTCGCTTTCACACAGATACTGTTACAAAAAAAGCTCACCGGATAAATAATATATATACCGATCGCAGTATTTATCCGGACGCTACTATATATATACACTGATAAAAAAATACGGTTGAATCAACTAAGATTTGGGCAGGGACGTTCAACTAAAGATTTTATTGATACAGCTAAAAAATTAGTTAGTTCAACAATTTGTCGGGTGATTTCACCAAAATATTTTTTGGCCATTCAAATATTTTGTTGGACCAACTAAATATTTATTTGAACGTCCTTGTCCGAATCTTAGTTGATTCAACTGTACTTTTTTATCAGTGTATATATATATGTGTGTGTGTATATATTTGCATTCGAGTCCCAAGAGACACGCACCATTCACCATTCCAGACGTCAAGTCTCCAGTGACTCCTAAAAATGCCTGACAATGAGAATTCTGCAAGGTAAACTACGACAAACAGTGATATAGAAGATTTCAGGTCCCGCTAGCTTTCGCCGAAGCTTCCGTTAGGAATACAAAAAAAAATCGCCGACAGATACAAATTCGCTGGTGCGAAAGACTACCGGAATCCCGAGGAAAGAATTTTTCATTCTGCTCGGCGACAGTCGTAAATCGAGAGTAAAATACTCCGAGGCGATATCTCAAGGAGGAGTTGGCAAAACACCAACGTTTGAATAACACGGGTATTAACGACTTTCTTACATTGAGGTCGTGTTGTTTTCAGACTTTTTTGAAAAAAAATCTATACCGCTAAGTCCTCGCAAACCTTCATCGCTAGAATGCTCCCCCCTCTTGTCAACGAACACTGTGCAATGTCTTCTCCATCGTCTCTCGTTCATCTTGTTTATCGATTACTCGCCGAAAACGTGCGGTTCATTAAGAACAAAAAATAAAAAGAAACAAAAAACATTTCCCACAAAGAGAAGGCTCTCGCCTCATACGTCGTCATTGGTTGAGCTCAGAAAGCTGAAAGCTCCTTTGATCTACGATGATAAGCCGCCACTCAAGGTCAAAGCCCTTGCAAAGGAACTCAAACATGGAAAGCACGAGTCCCGGACACGCAGACTAACGCGGATCCGGCGAAAACATGATGGAACAAAAGAGTAGAAATATCGTCGAAGATTCGTCCGAGCTAAAAGCTCTTTTTGATAGTTTAGAGAGAAAGAGGTGGAAGCAGGGAGATAGAAACGACCTCTTGTCCTAGACGATCGCTCGACGATCTATGGAATTGTTATCTTTTTCCTGCCGTGTATATCGTCTGCGAGATCGATGAAAGCTCGCCGTCGACCGGCGTCACATATATCAGAGCTCACGTACGCGGAAAAGTGGTCGCCGAAGAGTTTGAGAGCGAGATGGATGTTGAACGTACGAGGTATGCCTGTATGAGCTTCGGAGTAACCACTTCTCTGGCGGAACAGTCATTCTCACGTTCGGTACAAAAGTACATACGGTATATTCTTTTTGTAAGAGAAAACC
Organism: Ichneumoninae sp. A BG-2022a; assembly: GCA_030522665.1. Classification (NCBI taxonomy): domain Eukaryota; kingdom Metazoa; phylum Arthropoda; class Insecta; order Hymenoptera; family Ichneumonidae; species Ichneumoninae sp. A BG-2022a. The sequence continues at coordinate 18,961 of JAPYZC010001185.1, forward strand.
TTTCCCCTCGAGCAGCTACGCTGGCTTCGCCACGGCGACGTGTAGATAAAACTTTGAGCCTCAAACTTCGAAAGCCTCGGAAGCCTTTCTTGGGTATAAGTGTGGATAAAATAAAAACAACATCGATAACTCGAAGGCACTTTATAGCAAATCGCGATAAGAGATTGTTACTGCGAAAGTGGAATAAAAAAAAATGCCTGGTAAACTTTTTGGTCAGTTGTCGCTCCGGGACTGTAATTCCATGGATTTTTTCGCGCTGATCACGAATCTGACACTTATTTTATTCGCAGATGAATATTTGATCCGAAAAAATGCGTCTTAAAAAAAAAATACATGAAATTCGAAAAATTCAAAATGAGATAAAATTTAAACGGTTCGATGGATTTTCTTGAAATTTTAATGGGATCTTCGGGTGATGATATTCTATCTGTGTACCCATTTTTAGCACGACTGCTAAAAAAGAGCGAGCGCTACAGTGCGTACAGACATTTTCGAAGAAATTAAAAATGGCGTACAAAAAAAAAACAACTGAACATTTTTTGACGAAATTTGGCAGAAACATTGACTATTAACCACACAAGTTGTGTGCAAAATTTCAGCCTGATCGGTGAAGGCGTTCCCGAGATATAGCCATTTGAATTTTTCGCGTCTGATTCACACACACACACACACACACATACACACATACATCCATACATCCAGAAATGTTTTCTAAATGTGATTTTTCGATGTTTTGGAACATTCTGAACACGTTTTCACTAAAATCTCGAAATTTTTTTTTTTTCACCATCACAAAGCTTCCTCTATGAGGAAGCAAAAGGGGAAACTTTTAACAAACCGTGACCGAAGTAGTGCCAATGACCGTGTGGAACTACTTTGAAGCTCGTTGAATCGACGTTGCATATTTTATCTGAAAACGCGTCACAAGGCGGTCGATGACGTCACCGCTAACCTACATACTCCAAGGGGTTTGTAACTCGGCGGCGCATCCCCACTGCCAACCGCGTGCACCACCACTACCTTTAACTACTGTGTGTACGTACTGACATACCACGGTTACGAAGGGGGATAGCGTATTCAGCGTCAGTGGAACAGAGCAGAGCGCGGACGTGTGCGCACCGTTCTCCCGTTCGTTTTTTCACGACCCCCTCACCCCTCACTCTTATTACCGTTCGTTAGATATACTATGTATCACGAAATAAAACATTTCAAGAGCAGCATGCCGTACACACGCCGCCAGTCATTTTATTATCCTCCGCTTCGCAGTTCACTGTCGAACTTAACGAAGGATGGCAGATTCTTTTTATTTAGTTTTCTTTTTTTATTTCGATGAAAAAATAATTGCTGAGAGCGTTAATCTGCACCTACTGTCTCGATAAAGCACCGAGTCTGTGAAAGGGCTGAGCAAAACTTTACCTCTGTTAATTCATCCAATTTCATTAAAATATACTGTGTATCGCAACCGATAGCGTTGGCTGCGCGGTCAGTGTGTGGCTTCGGCGGTCTCCCGAGTCGAGCAGGTTCGCTTGCGTCCAGTAGATGGATGGGTGACCGCTTAGCCCCACACCGACTTGCACATCGAATGTTGAGCGGCAGGCCAGTTTTTCTGAGTTCTTGATGGTGAAACATCAAGGATTCAGAAAAATATAGGGTCGTCTGTACCGACACGGGTTTTCCGCAGTTTCCCCGTGTCCTCGGCAAATGCGGTACAGTGTCGCTAAGTCGGCTGCGGACGCACTGGAAGTTACGTTAGCTTAGTGAAGTGCGGGTAGGGAGTGATAGGGGACAAAGGGACGGGTTACGTAAAAAACCCGAGGAGGATATACGATGGAACATAAAAAAAATACTGTGGATCGTGAAACATGCCATATACCTGCTCCCGGTCATTTTCTTATCCTCTGCTTCGCTGTTCATTGTCAAACTTAAGGTAGCACTAGCACAATGACTGACGCCGCCTAGTTCGAGAGAAAAAAGACGAAGATTAAAAACACTTCGCGATGAGAAAAAATATGAAAACATTCTAGCATATAAAAGGTGCTGAAAAGATTGTTTGTGCATAATAATAATTTCAGAATGTTCATAACAAATTACTGAAAAAAAATTGTGCAAAATTTTTTTTTATTACGAAATTGATTTGTTAATTTTTCTGAATAGGTATGAATTTTTCCAGAATTTTATCTAATACTTGAAAATTATGATTTTAAACAAATTTTAACACAAAGGAAACGAATAACATTTTGGGATCATCATTATGGACGAACAATCTTATCAGTACCTTCCATAAGCTTGATTTTTTCCGATCGAGAAGTGTTTGTAATTCTCTTTTATTTCTCTCAAACTTAGGCGGCGTCAGTCATTGCGCTAGTACTACCTTAATGAAGGACGACAGATACTTATTATTTCATTTTTTTTTTTACATTGATAAAAAATTATTGCTTAGAGCGTTAATCTGCACGTACTGTCCCGATAAAGTACCGAGTCTTTTAAAGGGCTGACACGTCGGTTAAATTATGCAATTTAATTAAAATATACGTGAAGCGACATTTGATATTAGCTCAAGTAAAATTTGGATCGTTGTCCCCGACGTACGTTCGGATTATGATTACATTAATCGCACATACAAAGGGGGCCGGTGCATAGCACTCGCCGAGCACTGTATTTGCAATGCAAGCAGTTTAATCAGGCGACGGGGTCTCCTGGCGTGAGCTTCTCTTCTATGTCCCAACGATATTGCGAATGCATGGACGGCGGTCTACACTGGTATACACCTATTTATACCTGTGTTACGATAGATTTATAGGCATTGATGCACTGTGGTGGAGCGTATGCGCCACCGAGCGATCCACTGATGCGCGTGTCTGATTATTGCACCTCTCCTTATCACGTAAATGACAGGTATCGCGACCGGTTTGATTCGACTGGTGAAATTTGGTGAATTTGATATGCCGATGCATAGAGGCGAGTGGACGAACAACCGATCAGATTTTGGTGGATTTTTCGCGGAAGAATTGACAGACTTAGAGAGATGATTTTACTGTTAAGCTGCTGGCTGCGGGTACTGATATAAAGATAGGTAAATGGGTAAATGCAGTGTTGAATAGTACAAAGCAAGGTATTACAATAATGGACGCATCACACGTAAATTCCCAGCCAAAAGTCACATTCAGTGAGAATTTGAACACTTCCTAATAGTATAAAAATCTGAAAAAAATCAACGGTATGAAAGGTGCACGGAACATTGTAAGATAAGACACAATAATAATGTGGTGGAGCGAATGCGCCACTGAGCGATCCACTGATGCGCGTGTCTGATTATTGCACCTCTCCTTATCACGTTAATGACAGGTATCGCGACTGGTTTGATTCGACCGGTGAAATGTGATGAATTTGATATGCCGATGCGCAGAGGCGAGTAGACGAACAACCCGACCAGTAGGTGATACCGATCAGATTTCGGTCGACTTTTCGTGGAAGAATTTACAGACTTAGAGAGATGATTTTATTGTTAAACTGCTTGCTGCGGATATAGATATAAAGATAGATAAATGGGTAAATGCACTGTTGAATAGTAACAAGCAAGGTATTGCATTTATGAATGCATCTCACGTACATCTGAACACTACTTAATGGTATCAAAATCTGACAAAGTCAACTGTGTGAAGGGTGCCAAGAACATTGTTAGATAAGACACAATAATAATCGTAATCTTCAAAATCCGCAATCTCCAAGAATAGCATATCGATCGCTGATCAATACCCACCCGAAATAGCGAAACGGGTAATAAACGGAACCGTGACGTCACGAGGAGACCACATTTTTAGCCCCTTTCTCTCCGGGGACGTCAAGTCGTTCGCAACGTTTCTCCGTCGTGACAATTTTCCGGAGCAAACGGATAGCGAAAAGCCTCGGCTTTGACACCTTTGATTGACGTGGCCAGCCAATCTTTACTGGAACCAATTTCACCACCTTGTGAATTCCGCTCTTCCTATACCTCTTCCCGGAGGTATAGAAAGTGCCGACGAGGAATCATCAGACTGAATAAGTTAAGAACTTCGAATACGATATTTTTTATTTTTCTATTAATTATTATCTATATACATTTTTTTTTTCGAGAAACCCCTGGTCCGTTCATTCGCATGGCGATGGTTTGCGGATAGGGAGTTCTATATTGCGAACATAGAGCGATGACTAATTGATTGCTCGTTGAGATGATGGAATTGACTGATAGTGACGGGTTATGCAAAATTTATGGAGCGATTAATACCTACGGATTAATTTATTTTCGTAAAATTGTTGGAGTGATGAACTAAAGAAAATTTAGCAAAGTAATCGAAATTTATGATTTAATTTATATCATTTACACTGGTAGAAGGGCGTGTAGCCTTCTAATTTTCAGGTGTTTTATTTGTTTTTAATGGTTATTTGAGTATTGAAAAGAAACTGTTCAGCAACAGGATCCTTACGAATTTCCAATAAATAAATGTGCTCGTCGATTGCGGAATTTTTATCTATTTATTTGTGATCGTCTGTGTGTGTACCTTTAATTTATTAGGACTTTGCGACGATAAGACGCCCGATTCTCATTGGCCATTTTAATTGTCAACTTCCCGGTCCATTTTAAATTATTTATTTTACAACATTAATTTTGCATAGTTCTGAAAATTCTGAAAAAATTCATATGAATTCTAAACAATCAAGGAATTCAGTTAAAATGAGAAATTTAAAGGTTTTCTAACTTGTTTAATAATTTTTTTAAACAATTTGTTTATACCTTTTTGGTATTACTATTAAGCAAAACTGAAGGTCTTAACAAAATTAATACGGTTGATTTTTTCTTCACATTTTTGGCATATCGCGAAGTACTGAAATTTTGATCGAATTAAACTTTTGGTTGGACACGTACGATGCATCCTTAACTCAGTGAAATAGTTTTTCGCAAAGTTTACGTATCGTACAATGACTTTTCATTAACGTGTGCCTGTCGTAGTGAAAAGAAAAAAAACACGAGCGACGACGAGAGAAACAGAGCTCGCAGTGTTCCCGAATTTTTCTTAGTTCGATAAAAAGAGCCGTTCCGAAGCTACGAAATAAAATTCAATGATACGAGAGACGACTCGTCGGAGCGACTGTTCGGCTGACGCGTATTGGGAACAAGGGCGACGCCAGCGACGGCTTGTGAAACGAAACCGTATCCAATAATGTAAAGCTCGCTCTACCGGGGTCCATGTGGGAACGTCTCGAAACGATTATAAATTGCCCCGACCGCCATGGGGTTGGCTATCAGCTCATCCCCGTTCGCTTCGCACAACGATGCCGCCCGTAGATAATACAGAATGCAATGAAAAGGTAATGTCTCGTCATCGGGATTGTTGGAATTTTTCGGAAAGTCGATTTTCGCCCGGCACTGGAAAAGCGTTCCGGATGCTCCGCGCTGTACCGCATTGCTATACCGTGACCTCAATGATTATCGCATTCCTCCCCAAGTATAAGAATTTCCGATATACGAATTCCCGTCCAATTTCATTCGTAGCTTCTCACCAACTTTCCTCGTCTCCTCACAGATATTAAATGTTAATCCAAATGTGTCCCTATTAAACATTTTAAGGACTAATTTGCTCACTGGCACACTGAAAAAAAAAAATTATCAACGACTCAAGTAAAATTCGCTTGCAGGCTGCCAAAGAAAAAAAAATGTTATTTCAATTCTACTTTCGATTCTTACAATTCCACACGGGATTGAAACGCTAACGTTGGTTCGCTATGTGTCCGTTGGTTCAATATCATGTGCACGCAGAAAAATAATTTATTTGACGGCCACAGGTTATTTGATCTAAGTAAAATATTTATTTAAATTAAGCAAATAGTTACTGAAATTAAATAAATATTTCACTTACACCAAATAAACGGTGGGCGTCAAATAATTTTTTTGGGTGAGGGATTGTAAGAATTGAAAGTAGAATTGAAATTAAAAAAATTTCTTTTGACAGCCCGCAAGCAAATTTTGTTTTCATCGCATTACAAGAGGTCCAGCCAATTCGCATTTAAAAGAAGCAAGTTGACGTCGCTTCCGGTTTTAAAATCTCACTTTTCGTCCGGAAGTCACGTCATAGGGGAAAGCGTCACAACCGGTTACTTTATCTCCTTTCTTACCCCGCATGTCACTAAAAAGTAAAAAAAAAAGATTAAACAGACTTAAACAATGTGAGACAGAAATTGGCAGGGTAAATGCGTTTGAAGGCAAATACTTCTATCGGGGTGAACTCGATTGACATCACGAGACAGACGCAAGTGAGTTGGGGACTCGCCAGACTGCGCAGTCGAACCGACTTCCCATGGTCTTGCGCGGTCCGCAATGAAATATTGAAGCTCGGGGGAGAAATGAAAGAGCCCGGGGAAATCGTAGAGAACCAGCGAAATTATTGAAGCTTTCTCCCGGGTTACGTCGCGAGCGGTGTACGGTAAAGAGTGGGACAGGAGCTGCGTAATTTACGAGCGGGTCTCGGCTGTTGCGAGATCGGCGCAATGTAGCTCACGAATATGCTGTACACAGTTTCGACCCGACATCCGGAACGCCGTCACGAGAATTTCGTGGAAACGCGACCATCAACCATGATGTAGCTAATAGGATTGTTCACTTATCGACGTAGCAATCCCCATGCCTGCTGATCAGGCTCTTCCAGTGCGGTTGTTTCGCATAAAATATTTCGTCTATGCGGAGGGAGCACCTCGTGGTTTCCGTATTACAACAGACCTGGTCTTCGATCGATGGAAATTCCCGGAGAATTATTCGAGGGCCCGAGACGACGAACTGAGAGAGAAAATCAATAATTGTTTTAACGTTGCGTTTCTTAACCCCCTTTGCCGGAGATGACAAATACATTCGCTCGCTAGCTCGGGGTCGAAGCTCTATTATTTATGAAACATCGATCAGTCCGCTTCACACGCATATTATGCGCTCCCTCCGAGCATCGGTCGGGCATGGCAAACAGTATGGCTGATGAAGCGTTCCACAGACGCGTAGTATGTATATGTACACTGCAAAAAAATTTTCTTTGAAAATTAATGAAAGGTATCGGTTATCTTTTACATAAATCGTTTCTGAAATTTCGAACACATGTGGGTTACAATTTTACAGTGAATTTTTTTTATTTTTTATGCAAATTTTTGTAAATTTCGGGCAAAAGATTTGTGATTTTTACTTTTACAAAAAAACAATGTTGAATTAATGTAAGTACTTAATTATAGCAAATTTCAAGTTCCAGTACGTTCAATTTACAATTTATTTTTACACTGTATCCACAGGCGATTTTAAACAATTTTTTTATGAAATTGATTCTTCTGAGGATGATAAAAAATGTGTTTTCTTGACTCAGGATAACTAATGGTGTGACGAGTGGATATTAAAGGTGTACCTCGGAGTGGTGAACGCACTAGACGAGGTCGGCTCGTGTTTCGCAGCCCACTTTATCGTATCAACGGCAATACGGCGTACAGCGGAGTTTCGAGGACAGGTTGAAAACTTCTTGTTTCCCGGGAGGGATGAGTTCTAAACGGCGGGATATAAACTTGCCGGAGCTTCGATACTATTGATTCTGCAGCACACCGGTGAGACGAGAGGCGAGGTGGTAACGTGGCGGAGAAAGTGTGCGGAGGGTGAGTGAGGTCAAGCCCCGCACATCCGTTTGCACCGCTCTCCCGTTCAACCCGGGTACCCAGATGGTTACATCCAGAGTACACACTAGACGAGCACACACTACATAAGCCACCGAGAGAAGAGCTTTTCGCGTATTAACGGCATACCTCAAGCAGTACACACATCGTATCACGGTAATTTGGTCGCGATTAATAAAATCATATCGGTGAACGTTCCAGTTCTGTTTTTTTAAGCTTACGTCACACGTGCGCACATTTATCGCTATTTGTAAATAGAGGAGATTGGCGTATTTTTGAAATATTCTTCGAAATGGATTTTTCGAAATATTCATCGAAATGGATTTTGCAAAATATTCTTCGAAATGTATTTTTCGAAATATTCTTCGAAATGGATTTTTCGAAATATTCATCGAAATGGATTTTGCAAAATATTCTTCGAAATGTATTTTTCGAAATATTGTTCGAAATGTATTTTTCAAAGTATTGTTCGAAATGTATTTTTCGAAATATCGTTCGAAATGTATTTTCGAAATATTCTTCGAAATGTATTTTTCGAAACATTCTTCTAAATGAATTTTTTAAATATTTTTCGAAAGGTAAACAAATGTCTTTTCACGTCCGCATTCCGCAGCGCTTAACCATAAGTGGAATTTACTTTAAACTAAAAGCTTTCAAGCTAAGTGCTTGAATATCTGGAACAAATTCGCAAAGTGAACCCAGTGTACAGTGGAGCAATACAAAAGTATGAGGATTCTATAACGACGCCGTGTGTACGACAACTTCGAAAGAGTTGCATTCGTCGAAAGCCGGTAATACGATGAACTTAAAAATTTGGAACTACCGAATTTTTGCGACTGGCGGATGAGCCCGTTTTTCTTCATTTTTTTATCGACCATGTCAAATAGCCCGTCATCATTCATTCCAGTTAATGGAAATTCGCGCATGAAACTCATCAATGTTCCTATCTGGCCCGTTGAAAGCAACTACGAAGTGTATAGTCGTTCACCGGGCTTTTTTTCCTCAATGGACTGAAAAAGTTGCTTTTCAATACCAGAGCTCGTTTACAAAGTTTCAGCTTTCATTCGCGACTCGATGGATCATCCTGAAATTTTGCCAGCGTCACAGTTCTGTGCAAACACATTACGACACACAACTCCGCCCAGTAAAGCGTGAAGTTGACGCTGCTCGATCTCTCGAGTCTCGAACAAATTTGTTTTAGGCTCTCAGAATTCATTTTTTTTCGTCAATGTTTGATCTGTTAAATTGCGCGGAATGAGAAGAAATATTTCTTGAAGAATGGCTGACGATGTCGAGAAACCGGAAGACGCTGCGTCCGCTGACACGCCAGCCAGACAGAGCTCGCGTGTGTCAAGACACGAACTGTCATCCGCCAAGATACCCGAGCCACGATCGCTGTCAAAACCTGAAATCACACTGGTGGAATCTCCGGAAGTCAACGTTGCGGGCGACGATCGAACGGTCTTGTTCCAAACGTCCAAAGGTGGTGACGAAAACGTCAACGACAAGAAACCGGTCACGCCCAAGTTCCCAAGACAGTCCCAAAGCGCCTGTCGCGCTCACTCCCGAGATACGCGGCGGTGTCAGAAGCATTTTCAGGAAATGATAGGTAAGCACGAGACGCGCAACGATGAGCTGGAACAGCGGGAAGTTGATCTGCGACAGCGTTTGAAAATGCTCGAGTGTTCGATGCCGGCGGTGATGAGCTGGAACATGTGGCGAGTGGCGCAGAGTGCGCCAGTTTCGAATGTCCGCCGCTTGTTGCAGAAACATTTTCAGGATCGCGATGCGGAGGGCGCTGGCGTGCCGACCACGCCGAGCAAGCATTACGACTGTCGAGTTCGCGAGATCGAGGCCGAAAGGAAAGAGGCGTTGCGTCGCGCTGAAGAGGCTCGCGTTCTCCTGGCGGAGAAAGAAGCCGCCGTTCAGGAGCGCAGAAAACTGCTGGAAGACGCTAAGAGGTGCAATCAAGAGAAGAGAGACAGAATGGAGAAGTTGAATCGCGAAGCGGCGGAGTTGAGGTCAGCGCTGAAGAACGCCAGAGGTGACGACAACTCGTGCGAGACCGGCGAGTGCGGTGAGATACGCTGCAGAGACAAGTGGCTCGACAATGTTGGCAGTGTGAGCTCGATAGGCTCAACGGATCTCGAATGTTTCGCCAGACTTCAAGAGCTCGCCGAGGCGGAGATTTGCATGAAACGACAGATAACCGAGCTGGAGCGTCGAGAGGAAGCGTACATGAGAACCCTCCAGCAAGCCGACGAATTGTGGTCCAAGATGGAGGGCGACAGCGCCGATGCGGTCAACAACTTGCAGGACCAGCTGGGTTCGAAGACCGCTGCCAATCAGCAATTGGCCGATCGTGTGTGCTCGCTGGAGGACGAGCTGGAGAAAGCAAGGAACAAACTTGTAGGTTGCAAGGACGCACTGTCGAGATTTACTGACAGAAAGTTCAGCGACGTTGAGACGGGATTCGCGAACGGTGAGGCAACGGTAAAAGATCGTGGGATCATCGTGGCTGTCAGGACGGCTGCGGCGTCAACTGCCGCAGTTCCGACGACAGCCGACCAGGAGACGCTCGCTTTGTCGGAAGGCATCGACAAAGAGTCGAGCTCTGTGCCTGAGTTGGCTGACGCAGCCAGCGCGGCGTCGCCCAAGATGTTTGACAAAGATACGGAAGCTCTTGTTGACCATGTGGACCGAGGTGTGGATCGACCGACTGGATTGGGAATCGATGCGGGTGTCGGAGACGAAGAGGCTCGGGTCGAAAGTCCCGAAGGGCTCGGCAGCCAGACCGGTGCTCTTCGACGCCAAAAACGTTCTGGCTCTAAGTCGGAAGACGCTAAGGACGAGGACACACCGCAACATTGGGAACATTGGAATTGGGACGAGGGTTGCCCTCCGGACGCAATTTGCGACGATATGGTGGAGAGTTCAACGGGTACAGATGACTTACATAAGCCCAAGGGTGTTCCTACAACCGAGTCCAAAGTTCAGGCGTCACCGCAGGTGGTAGATCAACCGGTCGGTGGACGTGGAGCTCAAGATTTGGCTCAGATTGAGCCGGAAGTCGGGTTGCGCTTAACAGATGCAACCCAACAAGCTACCGGTTTATCGGGGATAAGCGAAGCCAAAGAAGTTAAGAAGGAAACCTACGGAACTGTGCCGGAAACCGATCAGATTGTTCTGTCACGCGAGGAATTACGAAATTGGTACAACATCGTTGACAGCGTTCATCATGTGATAGGCGTAAGTAATTAGGTTAACATCCAACAGTTTCCGATGCTCAAGACGAATGGAAAAACGTGCTGAACTGAAATTTGTATTTTTTTTTTTTTATTTTGCAGCAATGTGTCAACTGTTCGTCAAAAATTGACGACACTGCTCAGCTAGCCGAGAGAATGAAGTTACATCTAAGGGTAAGACTTCAGCGAATGACGATTGAGCTGTGTTGGGTCCGTGAATTTTGTGACTCTGAGAGTTTCTGCTTTAGATTAAGGGTCTTGCAGGTGTGAAAGAGCCGATAGTTCTGGAGGAATCGGGGAAGCCTGTAGCATCAACAGATTTTACGGAACTTGGCGATGGAACTGACGCTTCTGCTCTTGGCAAAGTCCGACCGGTGTCAAAAGAGGAACCGAAGGATTTTGTAGAGCCCGTCGTAGAGGATATAAAAAGTTTTCTTGAGCCTGAATCAACCGTACCTGCAGCTGAGGAAATTCCTGAAAAATCGCCAGCAGCTAAAGAAATTCCTGAAAAATTACTAGCAGCTGAAGAAATCCCTGAAAAATCACCAGCAGCTGAAGAAATTCCTGAAAAATCACCAGCAACTGAAGAAATTCCGGAAAAATCACCAGCAGCTGAAGACATTCCTGAAAAATTACCAGCAACTGAAGAAATTCCTGAAAAATCACCAGCAGCTGAAGAAATTCCTGAAAAATCACCAGCAACTGAAGAAATTCCGGAAAAATCACCAGCAGCTGAAGAAATTTCTGAAAAATCACCAGCAGCTGAAGAAATTCTTGAAAAATCACCAGCAGCTGAAGAAATTTCGGAAAAATCATCTGCAGCTGAAGACATTCCTGAAAAATTACCAGCACCTGAAGAACTTCCTGAAAAATCACCAGTAGCTGAAGAAATTCCTGAAAAATCACCAGCAGCTGCAGGAATGTCTGATGAAATCGTACCGAAGACAGAAATAAACGGAGCTCCTACTGATATCCTTGTTGATGAAACGTTGACTGCCCCAATAGAACAGACAGACGAGTTAGCGAGCGCGCTGTTAGGGACGAATAAATATGAGGTAGAATCTGGAGGTTCCGAAGAGCCATCAACACAACAACTCGAAGTTTCCGCCGACGCAGCCGAGACAAAACAACCTGTTGTATCAAAAACGACGTCCAGCGAGGAAGCTTCAGAATCTGAAAAATCACCTGCAGCTGAAGAAATTTCTGATGAAATCGTAGCGAAATCAGAAATAATCACAGATTCTACGGATATCCTTGTTGACGAAGCATTAACTGCCCCAATAGAACTGTCAGACGAGTTAGCGGAAGCACTCTTAGGGGCGAAGGAATCTGAGGTGGAGTCTGGAGGTTCTGAAGAGCCATCCACACAACCACTCGAAGTTTCCGCCGACCCAGCTGAGACAAAACAACCTGTTGTATCGGAAAGGACATCCGGCGAGGAAGCTGAAGTAGAATCAAATCAAGACGCTCGTATAGAAGAAACAGCAATATCGTTCGTCACTCCGCGAACTCCACCCCCTTCTAGGATGGACGTGCAGTTCTACGATAGGACGGAAGATATTATCGATGAGAGTGAACAGATTTCTGACTCTAATGCCGAGTCTCTCATAAAATCCGAAGAGCTAGAGCCAGGTGAATCTTTCATAAAAAAAAAAAATAAAAAAAAATAGAAATGAATCGCAGCACGAGTAACGTTCCAATTACAATTCTAGCGGAAGATCGTTCGCAACAGGAAACTCGAGTTCAACCAACTACCGACGCTGACGGAACGGCACCTGCCGAGATAGAGCGAGGAACACCTGAAGTACCAAGCTTGCCGGATGAAACCGGAGTTGAACTACTACCAGCCGATAAAGTTCCTGATAAGATTTCTGTCGAAGACCTAATTGTCGAAGTGCCCGAGCCATCGGTCGCAGGAAAGCCGTGTTTACCGATCTCAAAAGCAAAATCCGTGGAAAAAGTTAAATTGCCAAAGTCACTGGATCGGTGTATCTGCAAGCCGCGAACCTGTCCTCTGGTGAGTGTCCGCACACAAGTTTTACCGGAAAACGACGTAACTTCCGACTGATCGGGCAAACCGTCGTTCAATGTAAATTCAATTAAAGCTCCGTGGTACGGCGAGTCGGGAATCGAAGCCGAAAGCCCCGAAGCTCTTCACGAAGGGAACTCAGACATCGTCGCAGATGCCGAAGAGTCTGGACAAACTAAAGTTGTCGACGATTACGGAGAGTACCTGGCCAACCCCGGATGTCGGAATATGGCGTCGTCCGATGTTCTGGCCGAGACGCCCGAGGGATAAATCCCCGCTAACGACCGCATGTGTCGACGTTCAAACGGATAGTGCACTCGTACGAGGGAGAACAGGGCTTGAGGGAATCGACCGAAAGGACCGCACCACGTTTACTGGCGTTTGTCCAAGATATACCGAGCACGGTGGTTGCCCCGAACGAATTTCTCCCCAACCTCAAGGACCCGTCGGTCTCGCGGTGGCTGAACTCTTCGGTGGTTCTGTGAGGTTTCCCGCTAGTACGACTTCGAGTATCGAAAAAGAAATTGCTGTGGTCAAATACGATGGTAGATCTTTGGCGCCGCAGGAGAGCGAACTCCACTGCGTCGAGTGCGGAAGACCCATAACTCCGAATGGCACACCGTTATCCGAAAAAGCCAGTTCGTCGATAAGTTCGAAATCCCAAAACCCCATCATGAGTTTCATGAAAAGAATCCGAAGTTCTGCGTCTACAGTGACGAGCCAAAAGGGCGAGTGCACTTGCTGCGATTGCAGGGCATCTTACGATCGGGAAATTAAGGGAAAGGATGGATCGCGGAAGAAAGAGGATGTTGAAAAAAGTTCTGAAAATATAATTCCCGACAAAAGTGTTTGTCAGCCCCGTTCGGCCGACATCACTAAGAACAGGTCCGCCAAATCGCCGAAGTCGAGTAAGAAGAAAAAACGGCGACCGGAGACGAAGGATCAGAGTGTGACGGTGGACATACTCAAGTTGAAACCACTGTCCAAGAAAGCGAGGAACGGCGATACCGCGTCGACAGCCAATACCGGAGATTCAACAATTTGCGTATCATCAGAAACGCCCTCAAAAGTCAGTTCTTCTGCACCACCGGTCAAAACCATTTCCAATGCAAACGAGGTATCGAAGCATCCGTGCGATGCAGATAGTACTGTGCATACATCATTCGAGAAACACAGTTCCATCTGCGAGGGAAAAATCGCGAAAGGCGGAAGTGGTAACGAAACGATCGACAAATCGTCGATGGATGGAAATATGTCTTGTAATTGTTCCTCCATCGAAAATGTCTCCACAGAGGAGAGTCTCTGCAACTGCGCGCCACTCACGCAATGAGTCAGAACTGAAATGTGCAATTGCAAATAGCACCTGTTTTATATAAATCGTACCGCAGATGTCGTAGGTACGATAGTTTCATAATATATCGTGTTCTTGCGCTCAGAAAAAAAAATTATTTGACGGCCATCGTTTGTTTGGTTTAAGCAGAATATTTATTTGATTAAAATAAATGTTTATTATAAATTAAGTAAATAGTTACTTAAATGAAATAAAATTTTTTTTTAATCAAGTAAATATTTTATTTGAACGAAATAAACGGTGGCGGTCAAATAAATTATTTTTCTGGGGTATACATAAACGCGCCTATTGTAAATCCTGTAAATCGTTTGTATAAAATCAAGAAACTTATCTAATCCATTCGAAGAAAGTGATAGACAACACATCTATCGCGCTTCCGGAACAACAACGAGATAACATCGCACACGTCTGGCCATTTATTTCTATAACTTTATTAAACATGGAAAGAAAAAGGACTTACCGAACATTCGCCAGAGTGTGGCGACGAGAACGGAGATTGTGGTATCCCCGTAACTCGCCGATGCTGCCCTGCTCGGCCTGCATCCTGGCCTGAGCCGTGGCTAGGGCTGTTGCAATCACGGGGTGTTGGTGCCCCGAGGCACTCCCTGTCGTGACGCTTCTTCTTGAGCGCCACCCCGTCCTGTTTCCTCCACCACCGCTCGGCGTCGGTGATTTCTTCTGATAAGTCCTGTAAAAAAACGCGTTCGTTCGACATGTCCACATAAACACGTGCAAGTGAAGTCTTTCTACCGTTGCTTCTGTCGTTTCCGTCCCAATCAAATTTTAGGATACCATTTTCGTTAGAAGCGACGCAAAGCGAATCCAAAACGAGTGTTAGGTCTACGCCTCTGCCGTATCACCGATATTACTTAATATATATAGATCGAGAGCGATACATCGAAAAAAAGGTTTGGTAATATTAAACTAAGCTGCGGTTGCGAGTGGCGAAAGAAATATTTGGTCGGTTGAAAGAAATATTTAGTTGATTGAACGAATATTTAGTTGTTTGACCGAATATTTAGTTGCTTCAAAAAATTGTTGGATTTAAGGAGGGAGTCTCGCTGCGCGCTTTCTTCGCATATGTTCGACAACAATAAGAGAAAATTGCAAGTACTTGTTGATGGCGTAAAAATCTGAAAAAAACATTTATACTAAAGGTACTGATAAGATTAATTTTGCATAATAATAATTGCAAAATGTTATTAACAAATTCATCAAACAATTAATTGGTTACCAAATTACCCGGCTACAAAACTTTTTTTTTATGAAAATGATTCGTTTATTTTTCTGAACACGTATGAATTTTTTCAGATTTTTAAGTAATCGTTGATTTTTTATTTTTTTTATACATAAAAAATCAACGATTACTTAAAAATCTGAAAAAATTCATACGTATTCAGAATTTGTTAATAACATTTTGCAATTATTATTATGCAAAATTAATCTTCTCAGTACCTTTAGTATACATAATTTTTTTCAGATTTTTACGCCATCAAGAAGTACTTGCAATTTTCTCTTATTGTTGTCGAACTTATGCGAAGTCAGCGCGCAGCGAGACTCCCTCCTTACGACCAAATATTTCTATCGCCACCCGCAACCGCAGCTTAGTTTGATATTATCAAACCTTTTTTCGGTGTAGGTGAGCGGTTGGTGCGTGGCTCTAGCGGCCCCCAAATGCAAGCAGTACGGCTCGCGGTCAGTACTTGGATGGGTGACCGCCCAGCCGCGCGCTGGCTGGCGCATCGAATCGTGGAGCGGAAGGTAAGATTCTCGGAGATTGGTGATTACCCTGTAGGAACACCAATCCCTGAGGAAAAAGCCGTCTGTGTATGGCCGGGTTTTCCGCTGTTTCCCTCCGCCGTTGTGCGAATGCGACACAGGAAGGGGGTAAGTCGGCTGCAGACGCAATCCGGAGGGAGGTGGGGTGTGCAAAAGGGGAAGGACCTCGTACAGGTGGAACAGATATATACTTGATATATATATTTTGGAAACTACTGAATCAATGTTCGCTCGTTAGATAAACTCCCTGGCGAATATTTGACATGGAGCGTAAGTGTACCGTGGAAGCTAGGAAGCTAATAATGAGTGGCAAGGGCATTCATTGGCTCGCGGCCAATTCGGTACGGGTTGGCTCGAAATCAAATGAATTCCCCTCACGATCTAACACCGCAATGATACTTCAGTACAGTTTTGTTCTCTTCGCTGAGCGGCGCAACTCCAGGTGGCAAGATTGTTGTATCAAGCTTGATAAGTCAACTATCGACCCTTTATATTGGGGGGAGGGGAGCGGGGGAAGGGGCAGACTGTATGGCAAATAATAGTTCAGAAGGCCAGAAGCTAATTGGTTTTCAATTTATTCTGAATTCCCCTCATTCTAAATTCACTTTGTTGAACTTCGCTTCGCAGGATATAAAGTCTGAACGTTTAGTTGCATCGATGCGACGATAATGGTGGGAGTTTACGATGCGCGTTTAATGAAACGAGGACTGTACACAAAGCTTATTTACGGAAAGCCATTCGGGTTTTATTACAAAAAGCGAGTACTGTTCGAATAGACGATGATCGTGGGTTGTTGTAGGTTAGGAAAGATATAGCTATAAATCAATCGGGAGTCAGTCGATGCCATTTATTTTCCATCCCTTCGGGCTGTGCACATACTCCCCTCCTCACCGTTGATCAATCGTCTGATTCTCATTCACGCTCCATCGCGGTATCGAAAGCTCAGGAATTTCTGTTACTCGACGTTATCGGTAGAGTTGCACTGGGAACTGCCCGTCGATCGTTAATTTTCATTGAGACTGACTTATTCAAACACCTCGCGTTGAGCATAAAAGATCATTGTGCGATAGAATTTCTAATGAAGAATCGTAGACATTTCATCTGAACTGTAGCTAGGAACGAGATTTCGAGATGATTGCATAGTGTAACTCCGATTAAACCGGGATGCTCGGAACTCTAGAGTCCGCGGATAAGTGAAACCCCGGTTAATAATAAAACAAACGATTACATAATAGTATATTATGCCACGAGGGAGAAAAGTAAGTCTTTTCACCGAGTGTGTGAAGTTTGATGCCCGAACGAAGCGAGGGCAGAAACTGACGCGAGATAAAAATGCACTTCCTCTCTTGTGGTATACGCTATTGTTTCCCGAACATGCTAAAGTTGAGTATATTTTTATGCCTATAACGGCCCACCGACTTGTCAGCTAATTTTCTTCCCTACACCCAGAAAAAAATTTATTTGACTGCCACCGTTTATTTGATTTAAGTAAAATATCTATTTGATTTCAATAAATATTTATTTAAATTAAGTTAATAGTTACTTAAATAAAATAAATATTTATTTAAATCAAATAAATATTTTACTCAAACCAAATAAACAATGGCCGTCAAATAAATTATTTTTCTGGGTGTCGTCCCCTACTTTTCCTCCCACCCGGCTACTTTTCCTCCTACTCGGCCACTTTTCCACCCACTCGGCCACTTTTCCTCCCGCTCATCAAGAATCGATAACTTTCCAACCGCGTTGCAGACACGAAGTATGGTCATTTTAATGTAGTCGGGAAGAAAACTATTATACCTCTTATCCGATATTGTTCACTAACTTTATCTCGTTAGAACAATATGAACCGAAGCCTACGGCAGTTCACTCAATCTCTGAGGGCAATTTACGGAAGACGACAAAACTATGTTCCCCGGTACACGCTAGGGCGATGGGCCAGATTCGCCGAAAAAAAACTTGTAACGATAGAAATCCGGGCCACGTATGTGAGTTTTATTCGAGTCGACCACTCAAGATTTCCGAACGTCTTTCGACCATGTCAACAGGTTGCGTATTTCAGGGTCATTTTTTTTCTTTTGACCCGATGAACACATAAATGGGTCGGCATACACGAATAGCTAGGAATCGATAGAGTTGGAAGATATATCTCTGACCTGAGTTCCATATTCATTAGATATCGCGAATACCGCGGCGGAAGCTCGTCAACAGGTTGATTGGATCTGGGAATGTTGCTATGTGCCGTATAGGATTAGTAGGTAAACGCAAGAAGTGCACTTACAGTTGAATTGCCGATGAAAAATTCATCGATAAAAGCTTCGGATTGACCTCTCCACTGGGTAGATATAGAATCATATTATCTGTAACCGTTAGTTCGTAAGATCGATCTTAATTTAATCCCTTACAGCCTCGGGGATGAATCACGGTGCGACCTGAATACCGAAATTTCTCTATCTCTCAAACTGCCGTTTGGGCACAAACATAGCGGAAACACTCTGGGCGACGTCTTTGCTAATACGTGTACACGTGCACAGCCCTACTTCTAAAATTGCTTTTGCACCGAGATACTAATTTGAATGTAGGTAACACGTTCCCGTTAGCTGGAGGCTAAAAGTCAACTCTAACACGAAATCCTCTGCCACAATTGCGAAGGCACAATTGTGATTGGTACAAGTAACTTCGGTCGTGGGGGGAAGACACTTCCGTCGATCGAGGGAATTCCATCCACGTGTGTTATGCTGCGAGTACGGGAGAAAAAACAGTGAATTTAGAACGCGAAACGACCGAAATTGATTTTATCCGGTGAAATTGCTGAGGCAAGTTCTCCAACATGCTCTATGGAATCTGTTTGATACTGGCTTTGAGATACTATTCCAATCGAGTTTCGTCGAGTGCGCTCAATTAGTCCACATCTTTAGGCGCAAAAGCTGAAAGCGTATTCCGACTGGGAACATCGAACCCATAAAAGTTTTCAACGTTGCATTTGCGGAAGATTGAAACATATTTATATGATGAAGCGTAAGCTATCGGAGCTCGGAATACACTATGCACTATATGTAACGAAGTATTGAAAAACGTCCTCAAGGGGAATCCATCGTTCCGTAGCAATCGAATCCATCCCCTTACTTTAGTTTCTTTTTCTTCATTTTACTATTATTTATTTTTATGTATCCACCGTACCAGTAAAAAAATTTGAAATCGAAAAGAAATTTATTGCCACACATATAATGAATCGTATTTCACGTGATCTCGAGTTATTGAAAAGTCACCGGATTTATCGTTCTTCCAATAAAATCTCGAAGCTGTGTGACTGGATCGTGACAGTACGAAGATTGTTACGCTCGGATGCCCTATAAAGTTAACCGTTCCGCGACTCAATTGTTTTCCGTTGGTTGTCTGGTTGGATGGTTTACGTTGGGGGAGTATCAATTTCGCGACGTGACTTTTCAAAAGGAGATTTACTCGTGCCTGCTCCACGGTACGGCACACGCGTGTGGCGATGATACGTGTATTGTTGCAGAGAGAATATACAAAGGGAGAGGCCGACCCTGTTACCATCAGGATTCTTTGCAGAACCGCTGGCAAGACGATCACGAGGTACCCGAGTATACATTTTCCGCAGAGGAATTTTTCCTCAAAGTCAGCTTTTCCTCATAAATTGTCCGAAGATCTTAGATAGCAAAAGCTTGACTAATGCAAGCCGCGAAAAGCAGCTATTATTCACACAACAACAAAACCCACAGGCACTACGACGCAAACCGAAACCCCTGGGAACAATCGTCAAAGTGCGAAAGGTCGCCACGCGAACCTCGTAAATCCGTCAAGTTTTCAATCAAACAACGTTTTCCGTGATTTGCTTTGCTCCATGACAATCACGTCTCTATTCAAACGTAAATTACGCTTTATAGCTTCTCGTTGCTTGGAACGACCTCGAACAGGCTTATGATTTACGTGACGTACATAGCCGCTCTGCTACAGGCTAGCATTGAAAAATTAAACTAATGCCCGCGTTGTGCCCGGTGCTCTTGCTGGGGCCAATTGCTTGGTGCGCGACACAATTGATCGTAGAGTGTTGCATGCAGGTATACTGATCGGGAATTATACCAGTCGAGCTATCGGGCCTATCTCGGCACTGGCAATCCAACTATAGACTATGATGCCGGTGTCGAAGTGGACCTGAGTGGACGTTCGAGCCGTAGCCGGAGTCTCATTAGTGTCCGGCTGATGCTGGAAACCGTGGGTGGGAACTGCAGGCTCGCAATCAAGCCTAAACTAGCAATATGTTGTCGAGATGGGCCTACTGCTATTTCTTGCATATCTATCAATATTGTATCTCACGGTGGCTCGGGGCATTTGATCAAGGTATATTCTTGATCAATACTCTTGTCGTCAATTGAATACTGTTGTAACACTAAATCAGAACTATACGCAGTTAATAATGGTGATGAAGTAGGCTATTGTCGTCGAACTTTGGACATTAATTACGGAATTCCGTATGCTATTTATCCGAATCAGAGTTAACAATAACCATATTTCGAACTTTGAAAATGTAATCAAGGTTATTGAAAACTCGGTACCCCATGAACGACGTGCAGAGCTCTCACCACGCGTGGCTATTAGCTTTCGCTATAAAGCTATCAAAGGAACGAACTTCACTGATAACTATATATTCAACTACCGAGTTTGTTCCGCCATTAGAGTTCGACCGCAATGCCGACCGAAGGGACTAAACAAGCATTACTAACTAAATAGAGACTGGTCAATTTTATACAGTGCCGAACCAATATTGATATTGAATTTGCTGTATCAAGCCATTGAGTAGAAATGGTCGTATGAATTTGTAGTTTATAATCGGGAAGAGAATCCGGCCCGGCGCCTCATCAGATTTCTGGACTCTACTATGGATTAAAGGAGGACGGGTAAAAACGGACTACGCTTACGTTTGTATTTTACCTTCATTACGTTGTCCACTGTACAACCTTCCATGCTGTACTGTCGAACAATTCTAAATCCTCAATCTATCTACGTCCACTCCCACTCCCACTTTACATCATAACTTCCACTTCGTGATCGATTGGATTGCCAAGGCCGGTGATGAAAATGTACTTTTACATGAATGCGAAGTGAATAGAGTTCCGCACGTGTACATGGGTGGTTGTACGTATACAACATTTATTGTACGAATGCATGAAGAGGTTTGAAGCGGTGGACGTCGGCATCAGCGACTGTGACGATGGAAGCGGCTGATTTCATTTGGAGAGCCCAGGGCAGCTTCGCTGTGTGCGGCCCAACCAGCAAGAGACCGGCCATTGGAGTATTTCCGTCTAACTCTCTACCGGCGGACACTGCAGTTGATTGGATTTCTGTGGTGTCTACAGCTGCTGGCTAGGTAGGAGAGATTGCGCGCGTCCAGGAGCTGCTATTGCAACGGGTTTTGCTCCGCTACGCATTCAGTGCGAACCTGAGCGAGCAGGCTGGATGTGGAGGGTGCCCGGCCTCCGTTTCTACCCTGCCCGGTAAACCTGCCATAGTTGCCCCAGCGTGGGGCCGATGTGCCTATACTAGTAACTAATGGAGCAGGGTAACGTATAAGCGCCATAGGCCAACACTACAGTGTTGACCAGTAGCTGCGGGTTCTATGCTTCAGGTATAGTGAAGCCAGCGAACCTGCACTAGATATCGAAGCAGGCGAACCTACGAGCCCCGAGCGAAGCAACCACCATCGTCGGTCTATATAAAGGGTGATCTGGAAAGCTTTTCATATATTTTATCGAGAGCTAGTTCATCGCGCCTGGAACAAAGTTACACAACCGTTTTAAAAAATTCGCAACAGTCATTTACCCGAGCAGACATTTTCAAGCGTTACATCGGGTCCTGATAAGGTCCTGATAAGGCTTTATAAGGACCCTATCAGGGCCCGATGTGACGCTCGAAAATTTCTACTTGAGTAGTTATAAGCATTACAAGTTTTGACAACTGGACCAATCCATTTCCAATCCATCGCGAGTAGAAATTTTCGAGCGTTAAATCGGGACCTGATTGGATCCTAATAAGGCCTTATAAGGACCCTATCAGGGCCTGATGTGACGCTCGAAAATGTCTACTTGGGATGCGCCATATGTTGATCTATAATGCGTCAAGTTCATAACTGTTGCGTATTTCGAAAAAAAACGGACAAGCAAATACTCTCGAAGAAACGACCATCTACTGACCAGGTAAAATTTGTTGAGAGCTGCCTCGATTACCGTCTATAAACGACACTAACGATTGCATAGATATGGCATATACGAGCTCAGGCTATGGCCACGTGCCGACATATACTTATCGCGCTTCTGACTGTACCATGAACTGCGCGGTAGTTGCGCAGTGGTTCGTATGTTTCATCAAATGCTAGTTCATCGCAAAGTTACTTCACCTGTTGTAAAAAATTGGCAACAGTTATTTAGTTATAAGCATTATAAATTTTGACAAATGGACGAAACTATCTGCAATCCATGGGCCATATATTGATGTATAACGCTTCAAGTGCCTAACCGTTGCGTATTTCGAAAAAACGGCCAAGCAATTGCTCTCAAAGAAACGACAATCTACTGACCCGGCAAAAAGTGTTGAAAAGTGCCTCCATTACCGTCTGTAATCGACGCAAATGACTGCATAGATATGGCATATACGAACGCAGGCTACGGTCACGTGCGGACATGTACTTATCGCGCTTCTGACTGTACCATTTAGCGCGCGGTGGTTCCATACCGAGATATCCCACTACTATGTCGAAGCATGAAGATGTGCGTACTGTACGTAAACGAGATCGAGGCTTATGTACATGATTGCGGAAGGGTTCCCAATATCCGGTGGCTCAGATTGGAAGGTACCTATTAGTGTTCAGGCAGACGTGAAATCAAGAATATACGCTGTATCTAACCGTTTTCATCAATGTAGAGTCAAGTTTAGCAATCGAGCTTTCAACAAAGCGCAATTCCTTTCAAGCCCGTGAGTGGATGACTATGTCTAGATTCTACCTACGCGCAGTCTGAAATATGTCCGGGAGGTGGATAGTTCCTACCGCGATCCTTCATCTCTTCTACGCCCTATTTCACAAGTTCATACATATATATCCAGCAGGAAGCCGAAGGATTCTTGGGGTGAATTCTTTCCAGCGTACTGCAGCCTAAATAAACCGAAGCTCGTTGGACTCGCTTTGCTCGCTCGACGGATATTGAACAACGAAAGAGTCTCGATTGTCTCGTCTTCATTCTCTTACTCGTATCTTCGCTGCCGTGTGATCACAGTATCGTACCGGGACGTACAAAACAAATAGAATTGTGTATCAATGTCGCCACTTCCACCGTCGGCAAACTAGCGTGAATGGTGAAGGAGACTGTCGAGAGGTGTGCTGACATGGAAGGAAAAGGTCTATTGTGAGATGAACTACCACGGATGACGGAGTTCTTGGAGGGTTTTTGATATACAGGATTTTCACCACCACGGCTGCGATTCACGAGTATAGTCATTGTTGATCCTAGCTGTACATTGCATGCCCGATTCGGCCGCTTACACCTCGGCATGCATAACTTACCGCTCCTTCGTATGACGTCCCTCCTCGTCATCCTCTTCCTCGATGTCGTGAAGACGCGGGCTGAGCCTGTGCTGGGCACTACCCTCCCGCGCTGATTCTTCCTCCCTCTTGGAACCCGCTTCACCCTCCTCGTCCTCGTCGAGGTCGTCGAGGTCCTCGTCAAGGCCGCCGAGAGGGGCGCGTTCCTCGGCACTCGCGACAGACGATCCTGCAACTTGCTGCTGGTGATGATGTCTCTGCCCGGAGGTAGACCTCTTGGTATCAGGGGTGGCTCCCGAGACACCTGCGCCACCCCCACCCCCGCCGCCGCCGGCGCACGGCAGGCAGCAAGACCACGCGCCCCCCACTTCGACGCCCTAGCGGCACGGAACGTCAAAACATTCAGGGCCGTCGCGATCGTAGAGGCTCGCTTTTACACTTTTTCTTCCTACTCTCTTTCTTTTTTCCTCTGGCGTTCTTTATGGCTTTCGGTGCATCTGCCTTCTAACCAGGCTCACTTGACCTCTTTCCGCCCCTGTCGGGGTTCCTGCACCAACAACCTCCGGCCTTCAGCCTCCGGAAACTCCCCGCGAATTCTCAATGCAGAGTCGCGTATCCTTTCCGCATATCACCGAGCGACGATACTTTGTCCGCTTCCTCTTCTTCGTCTATTTACTCACACCGATATCCCTCGAATTCCTTGGACCTGGAGTCACCGTTTGTGGACCTTCGCCAAAATTCTAATTATTCATTGCCCTCATTCGAGCGTGAACGGAGCCGTTCCGGGTGTCTCCATAATCGATTCGCTTAACGCCAAACAAAAAAAATTCTGATTTGCTTGACTAATCACATCACGGTGTTTCGCGTCTACTCATCGACGTCTTCGTGTTTCTCGATAGTTCCGGCTTCCTCTTGTCTCGTCCGTTTCTTCGTTTTCCTCCTTCCTCGTTAACCCTCGCTTGTTCCCGATCCACTTCGGCGTCTACGCGATGAAGAAGGGCCAATTTCATGGCTCGAAATTCTGTAGTTAATAAAACTCTCGCCAGGCGCCGAACCGTAAGCTACGATGGGATGCGGGCTCTGCACTTCGGGCGGGGATCTCCGGAGAATCGGAGTTAATTTTGTTTTCCAAGAGTCTTCTGCATCACAACGCAAAGTTTCGCCAAGTTAACAGGGTGAAATGTTGAGACGAGCCCGAGGCTCGAAACTCCTCCCGATGGGAGTCGACGCCATTCGTTCTCACTGCACATCCATCAGAACATCCCTCACCAACGGCGAACCAAGCATTTCGTTCCGCGAACGCACTTGCCTCTATCAGATTCTCGAACTTCCCCGATCGCGGAAGCATTTGATAAAACCGCGCTCTTTGTCCACGTATCGATATTTTTCTTTGTCTTCCAACCTCGCGTACGTCTCTCTTTACCCGACTACCAAATCGCTGAAAAGCCCGTTCGAACTATCACGATTACACTTTATCCGTCGTCTCTTCAGACTTCAACGTTTACATGCCGCTTCGTCGCACACTCGTTCGTTCACAGGCTATCGACAATGTCAACCGCGATCCGTGTTTCTCGTAGTCATGCTTCGGTTTATATCGAACGACACATCGCTGTACATTATCATCGATGTTACTCGCACTCAAGAATTACCCTGATGTGTCTCATCCTATCCAACATCGATGCTGGAAACGGGCGGCATTAGCGGTAAATTGCCCAAATGCGCGAGTACACGTGGCGAAAGCCGAACAGACCAGTCATCGGTAAACCAGCGGAACGCGATCACGACGAATTCTCGTCGAGGAAATTGTATCAACGAATCAAGTCGGCAAACTTGTCGACGGTTTCGCCCTTCGACGCGCTCGGAGGCCTGCCTGGTCGGGGAAACAACTATCGTTGATTAAAACGCTATAATGGCTTTCGGTGCTCATTCGCGGCAGTCGAGGTGAATAGCGCGGGAGAACTTAGATGTTCTTTATGTTTTGCTAATGCGGAGTTCATTGATTTTCCGTTGATTGTCACAAGCTCACGTTTTCCTTCCGCCCGCTAAATTGGCTTCTAAAAGTTCCTTCCGTTGTTCAGTTTCAATCGGTCAATCACATTTAGCAGGATTCTTATGGATATTGTCCGTGAATACCGAAGAGATTCTTTTTTTTTTTAGAGACTCGTGCTATTGCATCGTGGATACACTCGTGTGGACTTCCGGTTGAGTAGGGTCGATTATCTGTACGGATATAGCGGTTCGTTAATTGGTCATGCGGCTTTGTATCGATCGTATCATCCAAACCGAACGATTGCGCGTTGAAACAGGATCAATGAGATACCGGAAGACATTCGACAAACAATTTTTGGATCGGACACATTTTTAAGCAAATTCTGTTTCGGACCGAGGTTTGAAGTTTTTTTAATTGCCGACCCATGCCTGGAACACTTTTCTAGGTGATGGCATTCATTCTGTTTTAACGAGATTGTTCACACAGGAGTTACCGGAAAAATAAGCATCCACCGTTCGTTCGTCCGAGGATACAAAAAAGGAAGGGTCTCTTTATTTTCCCTGGATACCGATCATTCGACTGCCATGGGAATAAGCGGGATAGTTTCAAAGAATGACTACTGGGGGGGTTCTTCGGGCTGCAAGCGTTTATTACCCGACCCTACGTGTTTTCCCGAGGCGGGAGTGAACTTAATTTTCCCAAGCTATTGCGCGAAGAAGGGTGACCCTAATAACGCGGGTAAATAACGTTCCAAAGATGCGTAATTGGTTTTCCGTCGGGAATACACAAGGAGTAGCGAGTGCGAGAAGGTAACTTAGAAAGATTTCTACCAAAACCCTAAATTCATTTAAGTAATTACTGGCTTACTTTGTTTTAACTCTCGTATCGTATAGCAGTGAGCTAGACGAAATATCGCGGTATCAAACGATATTCTATTTTGTCTCCGTCAGCAATTAATTTCAATCGCTTGCTCTTTTAGATTCACCAAAATCGACACTATTCGTGTTTTTCTACGAATGTGTTTTTATGTTTATTGTATCCTATTTGTGTGTACCATTAAGGTCACAAATGTCTATTGTTCGTTAAAGGCTAATATTTTTAGCAATTTTGGTAAAAGGTCTTTACCTGACACACATAAATATTCTGCTCTATTCTACTTGTGAACTTTTTTAACCAATGTTTTTCAATTCGTGAAATTATGAGACAAAATGCGCAAAATGGTTTTCCCTCGGGAATACACGAGATGTAGTGAGTGCTCGAAGGTAACTTAGAAAGATTCCTACCAAAATCCTACTTTAAGTTAAACAATTACCTGTTTACTTTTTATAACCAATTTTTTTCAATTCGAGAAATTATGAGACAAAATAAGTTTCACCAGTTTTGATTTTATTTTGCCGTATAATCTGTGTTCCAAATCGAGAGGGTACGAGATATTTTTCATTTCGCGAACGAATATGAATATGAGAAAAAAAGAAAAAAAAAGCTTTCAAACATAGAAAAGCCTAAATTGAATCTCAATTTTGCGTTGGATTTTTTGCCCGTTAATTGGGTCGAACAGGACCCGCGGTGCGGTTCGCAGGCTTAATCCGATAAACATCCCGGGGCGATTCGCGAAAATAGTAGTTAACCCGAGCTCCTCCGAGTTACACTGACAAAACTGGGCTTTCACCGTTAATCAATCGCGACGAAACGTGCAGAGAGGCAAAACACTCTATTGTTTTTTCCACTTTTCTACCGGCCGGACATTTTCAATTGGCAAAAAGAAAATTAACCAGTTTAAATATAACGCCAACGAGAACAACTTGGTATATGCAATGTATAATAATAGTTACAAGTTCACTCCATTAAAATTTGAAGAGAATCGGTCGAACCGTTTAAGTTTTATGTCGTTTTGAATTTTTCGAATTTCATGCATTTTTTTTTTTTAAGACGCATTTTTTTCGGATCACATACTCATCTGCGAATAAAATAAGTGTCAGATTCGTGATTAGCGCGGAGAAATACATGGAATTACAGTCCCGGAGCGACAACTAAACAAAAAGTTTACAAGACATTTTTATAGCCAAAATTGCAAAAATGAATGATTTTAGGTATTTTTAAACAACGATTTCTTTGCTTTCCGATGGCATCGCGGAAAAACCCAGGTG
>JAPYZC010001186.1:0-21055 GCA_030522665.1 Ichneumoninae sp. A BG-2022a
TTACTTTCAGCTGAAAATATAAATGTCGTTCTGCAAAGTCCTCCAACACTGGGACGGACGATTAGTTATCTGCAAAGAGCATTGCATAAATTCTGCACTATCCTCATAAGTGTTATTTTACTTTCAGCTGAAAATATAAATATCGTTCTTTAAAGTCTCACAAGGCCGGGAGCGCCCACTCTTATCTCGCATGGTACGAGCTTTCTTTTCGCAGATACGAGCGCAACGGGAAGCTATCCGGTACAGCCCAGTGCATAGAGGAAGAACGGGTTGCCTATCGATAGGCGCGCGACATTAATCGCTCCGTAACTTCTTCGAGCTCTCCACGCTAATTCATCGAAATGAAATTTTTCACGGACGAAGGTCGCTTACAGCGGGACAAGGATATTTATTTGTGAGTTACAAAAAGAAGCGTATTACAAAATAAAATTTTTGCACGAGGGTGCGCATCGAAGGAAGAAACGAACAAAAATGTATCGAAGATATATTTATCGCTGGCGATTTACCTGCCCCTCCTCGAGCTCGCGCTCTTCCTTCTCGAGCCGTTTCTTCGCGGCGTTGAGACGCTCGCCGATGACCGCGAATTCCTCGGTAATTGAAAGCATCAGACGAACCTCGTACTCCTGACGCTTTACGTACTGCAGAGCTTCCTGCAATAAAAATAAATCGTGACGATGAAAATCAATGATAATTGGAAAGTCACGAGATTAGATAATAGTACCTGACGAGGCGTGAAATAAAACTCCTCCACTTTGGGCAAAGTGCTGTAATAGTCCTTGTTCTTCAGCATCGTGTCGTCGGTTGGGAAGAAGAGAAGGTAACTCGCCACCGCTGCGCATGCGCTCTTCAAGTCGCCCACTAATTGAAGAAAACAAACATTAAATGTTTAACCCTTTGGTTATCTTTACATTTTACCATATAACTAACAGAACTTTTATTTGTCATTTCTATCCGATATTCATTTTTCATTAAGAAGGTACTTTTTTAAAAATAAATATCCGATATATTTTTCCAAAAATAGCATCGAAATGAATATTTTTTGTATCTTCGTTCCAATCGATTGTAAACATAAAATAGAATTTCCCCGGCTCGGAAGAAAAGCATGTAAATCTCCACTAATCGAAAAACCTAAGAAAAAAACGTATTAAATGTTATTTAACCCTTTGGTTCTTTTTACACTTTACCATGTAATTAACGCAGCTTTTATATGTAATTTCCATCTGATATCTATTTGCCCTTAATCAGATACTTAAAGAAAATGAATCTTTGATATCTTTTTCCAAAAAATAAATTCCAAAAGTAGCTTCGAAATGATTATTTTTCGTATCGTCGTTCAAATCGATTGTAAACAACAAAACGGAATTTGTATTTGCTCGTGACGGATTAAAAGCGACGAGTTTGAAGTGGAGCACGAGAGCGATTAGCATTAATCGGATACGAAGCTTGATGGAATTGTGCCGTTTTCCATTCCGCGCTCGAACGGAAGATGCGCTCGAGCTCCGGCGGAAAACTCATTGGCATCGCCGGACTGTTAATTCGGTCGGTGGGAACGAGGTCGTAGGGATTAATCAGATAAACGGACGGCTGGTCCGTCAAGGCTCCGAGATAGCCGGAGAGGACACCCGTGCAATGATTCACATATTTTACACAGTCGAAGCTATACACTCACGCTTGTAATAGGCGAACTGCAAATAGTGATAGTGGCTGGGCAGCAGGTCCGCGTGATACTCGCCGTTGATGTTGTTCAGTTGCTCGGAACAGCCGCGCTTGCATTTCATGCAGTACGCGAAGTGATCTGGAAACAATTTTTTTTTTTTTAATGTCGGTAGACGATAAGTATGACCTTCCAAAGATATTTCTATCGAAGCTACCATAATAGCTTCCCTGACCTATGCCTAGCACACCTTCAATATAAAAAAACGTTTAAAATCGAAATTTTCACATTGCTTTCTCGTAAAAGTTGAAAATTGAAATTTTTGAACTAAAATCCCTTTTTCATTATGTACGTTTATTCGCAAAGCTTCTTCTGTGAGAGAGCATTTTCTATATTTTTGGCTTCTTCATAGAGGAAGCTTCGCGAATTGTTTTTCAAAAAGCCCGAACGATGAAGGAGTGTTTAATCGTCGATACCGGAAGTGGTCTTACTAGCAACGTACGGCGTGAATTTCGGAAGCCATCTTTGATAGATAAATGAAAAAAAAGCTTTTGGGCACTCAGACTTGTGTTTCAAAAAGTCCGAACGACGAAGGTGTATTTAGTCATCGATACCGGAAGTGGCCTTAGTGGCAACGCACGACGTGAGTTCCGGAAGCCATCTTTGATAGATAAATGAAAAAAAAGTTTTTGGGCACTCAGACTTGTGTTTCAAAAAGTCCGAACGACGAAGGAGTGTTTAGTCATCGATACCGGAAGTGGCCTTACTAGCAACGGACGGCGTGAATTCCGGAAGCCACCCTTGATCGAAATATCCCTCGCAGTAGAGTCTGCAGTCTTCCTCCGACTTCAGATAGGAGATCAGTGAATTTTCCAGGTCGCGAACGACCACACGGTATTTCTCATCGTCGTAGGCCGTCACCCCCTCGATGTACATCCTGACGAAAGGCTCGGCCTCCAGGTTGGTCACATCGCTCTCGGAAACGTCCGGAAGCGATATGTAATAGCGAAGATTTTTCAGGCTCATCTCGTGCTTCGGGTGAAGGACCAGGTACGTGTACACGGCGTTCGCTGCCTCTTGAAAACGATTTCTCTGGACAGAGAAAAAAAAATAATGTCAAAAATAAAATTAACGAATAGATATATAAAATAAATTAAAAAAAAATTTAATATATGTATCCGACTTTCGCTATTGCAACGGTAGTCACGTCCTCGTGCGGGCGTTGACTCGAGGGTCCGACTGGGTCAATGACGCCGATAACAGTCGAAATAAAAACAAAAATAAAGAAAATAAAACTTATGTAATGACATTTTTTTTTTAATTTTGTCTAATGTGGCAAACCCGATAAGACTCACTGTCGGGTGAGTTTGACTGACACGCCCGTGGCGAGTCGACCCGTGTAACTTCTATTCCTGGTCTCCATGCATGCGCCATGCGAAACGATAAACACCCCATCACAGAAATAGAAAACACCGCGCGTCAGCGTTGCTCTATCCGAACCTGTCCTCGTTTCGGATAAATGGGTGCACTTTCATTGCGTCGGGCGACGCGATGCGATCACCCGAGAGAATAAACACACGCAGTCGGAAAGATAAAGCGCTCGGCGAGCCGAGACGATTAGCCGCGAGACTACCGCTCATATCTGTCCTGTCTATTTTTCTCGCTGACGATCCACGCGCGAATCTAATTATCTCGGAACGAAGTTTACTAACTCGCCAGGACTCCGAAGTCTTCGGTCACGTTCGCTCGATTAGGAACGAGCTCCACTCAATGGGACCGTAAAACTCAAAGTAACGCTCGCTTTATTTGCTTCGCTAATTTACGCGCAAGACGTGCCCATTTTCGCGACCCCCTTTGAGAGGCAATTAAAACTCTTGATAACTCGTAATTTACGCCTCCGCAATCCATTTAACAAAAGTAGTTTTTTTATGAATAATAAATATTAATAATATAAATGACAATATTATTTATGTTCATTAATCATATAAATAATCATATATAAATCATATATAAATAATCATATAATTAATCATATAAATTAGAAACTGTTATAAATGCTGATATAAATAATAAATAGATTATTTGTATTGCCATTCGAAGCAGTTTCTATTTTTTTCAATATTTTTTTTTATGATGAAATTTTTCTATTGGCCTTTACAAAAATTGAAGCTGTATGAAGATATCGGGAAGAAATATTTGAGAAATGCTCGATGAGAAAGCCGTGGTCATTGGCGACTCAGAAAATGAATCCCGGTAGCCCGTGTGCATCGGCTATTAAAACGATGTAGGACGCTGTTAGCTTTATCTCGGCGTTATAAAATCGTGCGTTAAACTCGTTATTTACCAAGTGTCGCCCGCTCTGCTGACGATTGAACGCTGACGCGTGGGCTTCGTCTCGACGTTCGGGGGAGTATCTTACGCAATCGTCCCCCGGTCGTGTCGGACTTTTCGATAACGCAAATTTCTCCGAAAGTGGAACTCGGAAAAAAAACTGGCTGGACTCGACTACGACGGACTAGAGAAGTTATCACGTCGCTGACTATAGGCAATACGAAGTGAACGTATTTCTGTTTTCTTCTCAATTCGAAAATTACGCCAATTAACGCTTCCCCTGGAGACAGCCCATTGTTTGCCTGTTATTTATTAACTCTGTCGAAAAATATGATTAATATAATCATATTAATATTTTTGAAATATGTCCTTTATCAAAATGAAGAAAAATCTATGAGAATTCAAGAAATAAACAAAAAGGTGAAACATTATTTTTTCTTTTACTGTAATGTGATGAAAATCGTTGATCGGGACCCATGGAGTTTAAAAGTTTTTCCGATCGAATCTCACTCGATTGCGTTCATTACATATAGAGAATTCATAAAATAAATAGATTGTTTAAATAAAATTATTTCTTTTGGTGTTAAATAATGAAAAATTATGAACATTTTTCTGAATTAATTGGAAAGATATGTCATGTCTTCCCATGCAGTTTAAGAGTTTTGTCGATCGAATCCCACCTCATAAAACAGAGAATTCATGAAGTAAACAAATTGTGAAGATAAAATTGTCGCTTTTGTTGTAAAATAATGAAAAATGATGAATTTTTTTCGGATTCAATCGGGAAGATATGTCTATGGTTTTCCCACGGAGTTTACAAGTTCTGCCGATCGAATCTCACCTGATAGTAGCATATGTGAAGATACTCGTAGGGAGTGCGTTGAATGAGATTGACTTCGGTCTTTTTCGACAGTCTCTTGAGTGACTTCGATCCAGCTATGTCCCGGTAATCCTGATTGCAATTCAACAGGCACAGAGTCTCGCGAACTTTCTTCTCGTAGTAATGAAGATCCTCGATGTTCTCCGAAAACAACGGCCCGTTACCCGCCGCCCTATCGCGGCACTCTCGTCTGCACGTTATCACCGTTTTTCTGTACTTCTTGTACCTGTTTAGAAAAACCAAAATAATAAAAAATCAAATCTTGAAAAAAAAAAATCTTAAAAAATTTGAATTCTTGAAAAAAAAAATCTTAAAAAATTTAATTTCTTAAAGCAATCAATTCTTAACAGAAAAACAAAAGAAGATGATAATAATTGTAATAATTACCTCTTGATAGCTCGATTGAATCCCTCGATGCAGCCTTCCCAATCTTCGTCGAGATAAGCTTGAACCGAATTCTCGTAAGCCTCGTCGAGGCTTAAACTTTCGTCGTCCTCGATGATCTCATCGTCGTCGAACTTGATCTCGTCGATTTCATTTTTCTCCGACTCCCGCAGCTTCTCGTCGACCGGTATCTCATTGCCGGTTATATCTTCATCGGACGCGCTTAGGATTAATGGAGCGCATAATAGTAATACGAGAACGAAACGCATTATCATTCAGCATGCGACTTGCCCGACGGTTTCGGGGAGACTGCCTGGCACTCTGGCCTCGTGTGGAGGAGTAAAAAGGCCTGCTGTGTATGTTCCCGCTGCGGAGGACCGCCGGTTCTCGTACACGCGTTCCACAGTGCGTGGGCCAACAGCGTGACACGGTCCTCGCACAGCATCCGAGGGCTCGGCAATCGCCGAGGCGCTTTTTTTTCTTTTCTCTTCACCGACTTCGCCGTCTCTCGAGAGCGAGAGCGATGAGACACGAAGCTCCGCACTCGGTTTTCTCAGTGCCGTGTCGTAAGCCCGCGCGCGCCTGGACTTAAAAGTTTCTCTCAAGTTTTAGACGACATGTTTATTTATTATTATGTTATTAATTTTTTTTTTTTTAAGTTGTAATATATATTAAAAGACATGAAATGTTCATTTCTTCATTTAATTATATAACGCAATTTTAAATAGTAATTATATCGATGTTTTTTCTAGAAAATTAAACATTTTATCATAAATAAACATTAATTATATTACAAATAATATAAATATTATGTTATGTTCTAAATAAATATTTAATTATATAATATTCTCATTTGTTCATTTAATTATTGTATAATATAATTACGCTATAATTGTATCGATATTTTTTCCGGACAATTTTTCAAAATTGTATCACTTCTTCCTCGTAATATTCTTCTATTTACAGAGCTTCGTCCCAAAGGTTGTTCCCCTGTTCCTTCTCGCACACAATTCCTTTCGAGAGTCTCCTCACAGCCAGTGTTTACCGTCAGTATTGTGCGAGGACTCCCATCGAACGGTTCTATCGCTTCGCAAACATAAATAAATCGCCGGTGTCTCGTTCGAAAAATAAGTCTTCGTGACAAAATTTCGCACGATATGAAATCCAGCGATTATATATACGAGAAAAAATTGGGTGCTGGCACCTACGGGTTAGTCCGATTTTTTTATCATCTTAATTTTTCTTCATTTTATACACAGCCTTTAATATTACGGCAGTTTTTATTTTTTATTTATTTATTTTTTTACAAGAGCCGTTTATCGCGTGCGATCGAAAGCAGACAATGCTGTCTACGTCATAAAGGAGCAAATCGGCAATTCGTCGAGTTCCGTGAGTTTTATTATAACATTTATTTTTTACATATTTAAAAAATCTATTTTTGTTAATTTTTATCTTCTTCACTTATTAATTTTTTTTTTTTTGCTGCGGAATTGATCAGATGGTGGAGAACGAGATAGAATTGCTGAAGAAGATGCGTCATCCGAATATTGTTGCTTACCACGGATCCTGGCACGAGGACAGAAAAGGTTACATCCTAATGGAATACGCTACGAAAGGGACTCTGAAAGAAATGCTGGCACGATTCAACAAACCTATGCCGGAAGAGGTAACTTTTTTTTATATTACATTTCTTCTTTTATTTCTTTTCTAACTCTGCAGAGATCGTGCTATAATGGTGTATGAAAAAATTCTACGAACCGGCAGGATGCCCTTTATCTCTTCGCTCAGATAGTCCTGGGTGTTCACCACATTCACAAGCAATCGGTGCTGCATCGAGATTTGAAGCCGGGCAACATAATGCTTCACGGATATCGTGGAGATATCGTCAAGATCGGCGACTTTGGCGTATCGAAGAATGTGGAACTGCAAGTAGCTTCACATTTTTTTATTGCTGAATAAGTTAACGCAATCTTCTTAATTTCATAGTCCATAGCGAGGACGCGAGTCGTATAAACCTCAACAACTTGCTAGTAGTTAATAAATGAAGAAAAGACGTTCAAGATTTTTTAGCTATAATTTTTTAAAACAAAAATTTGGTACCACGAACTTTATCTTTTGCAGAGAACTGGCAAAAACCAGAGTTGGGACGAGATTCTACATGGCCCCGGAAATTCTGGAGGGAAGGATGTACGATTACAAGTGTGATATCTGGAGTTCCGGCATAATCCTCTACGAGCTCCTCACCAATCAATTTCCCTTCAACACGAAGGTAAATTACCTAAGTCTCCATTGATTACAACATTTTAAACAAATTCGCGAAAGTATGATAAGGAATTTTCTTGAAGTTTCTCTAATGCATGAGCGATATTAATTATTTATCCAAGACCAATATTAATGATTATCCAAGACCAATATTAATGATTATCCAAGACCAATATTAATGATTATCCAAGACCGATATTAATTATTTATTAATAACTTATTCAAGACCGATATTAAATATTCTTCGAAGACTGATATTAATTATTTATCCAAGACTGACATTAATTAACTCTGGCACGGCTCGCGCAGAATCACTTGGAGATGATGGAGCAGATTAGTCAGGGACGTGTGAGACGACTTCCCACTAACACGATTACTTCCGGTACGATAAATATGATCCACAAGATGATGAGAAGAGATCCGGCGAAGAGGCCGAGCTCGAGCGAGCTCGTTCTCTGCCCGGTGCTCATATCTTCGATCGCGAAAGTTTATCTGAACGTTGGCAGGATCGAGAAATCCATGATGCTCGGTCTCGACGTCTTCAAGAACATCATGGCCAGCTGAATACGGTAATTCTCATTTTTTTAAATGTTTAACGAAGAAAAAAGAATTGAAAACTGAGACACGAAATTATTCTTCTTCATCGATCTTTCTTTATTACTCACTCGCGGCTGTTTTCTCATCCGTTCCTCCAATTTACAATTTCTCTCACTATCCTATTAACATCGAGACGTTACCGTGATTATATATGTATATCCGATGATACTTCTAATAATAAATTATCAACTTTATCGCATCTCTCGGCACATTGAATAAAAAAAGAAATAAAAAAAAGAGAAAACGAAACTCGTCGAAATTTCTTATTCCTGTAGATTGGAACAAACTCTCCTTAACTCGTTGACGATCGAACATGCAAAATTGACCTGTTTTTATCAATTATGTGTAAACGGATATCGCGAGAGTTTGTGCGACGGTATTTTTTTTTTATAGTTTTTTTTTTTAACAACGTCACGATATCAGCTAACGATATAACACACACGATTCGAGACACAATATTAAACATACTGAATAAAAAGTGGTTCGTGGATTTAATTTGTTTGTTTCTGGAACACTATAAATTCGTAAACTTATTGCCTGTATATAATTGCGTAACGAAGAGACTTCTTAACAATCACAACCCATTGTACACTTGAGAGATATGTCGCTGGTGTTATTTATTCATTTATTATTATTTTTTTTTTTAATTTTAACAATTCGGCAGAGTATTAATTATCCTTCGCGTTCGAAGCGACGAGATTGAAAAAGCGAGATACAATTATCGTTGGTTTAAAAATAATATTCTAACAATGATGGAGAGCGGGTCTGAAGCGATTCGAGAGATAGAGACAAAAAACAAATAAGAACAACTACCTTTAATTATTTCTAGATGCTATTTAACGATTATTCTTACGACGAGAACACTTGAGAAGGATCTACTTTGTTACGTGGGGGTATGCGAACAGGGGAAACATCCAGCGTTTCCAAAGAGGGGGAGACTCGGTTTCCTCGCAAGCGTCACAGCACTCTATTTTATCATTTAATTATTTTTTTTGTTTCGTTACACTGACGACAAGTGCGAAATTATTGAGAATTATCGATGAATGCGAATGTACAAATATTGCGGTTTCTATTTCGTTCTTTTGATTTTGCCATTTACGAATAACGTGAAGACGAGAGACGAGAAGAAAAAAGATGTATAAAATTGAACTGTCGAGTGATCGGGAGGGAAACGCGAACTCCGATTAAATTTACGTTATCACGATAACTAGTAAAGCGCCCTTCGATGAGAAATCGAACGTCAACGTTAATTACCAACCATTTATCACCATATACAGCTCACATTTACAAACGAAACAATTAAACGTAACAACTATGCATACGAAACGAGCCCTTTCATTGCCGAAGGACCCCAACAAACGATTTTTTTTTCGTGCCCAAAAGAGAAAACGGACCAAGCTAATCGAACGCGATTGACTCCGAGTCTTCGCTTTTTTTTCTCCTACTCACGTCTAATTTTAAATACAACGAAATAATGATTTTCTTTTTTTCGAGCCTAACATCGATCGGCCTGTCCTACTTGTTACGCGCGATTTCGCGGTTACGCGTTCGCACATTGATCTCAAGCTTTCGAGAGTTGTCACAGCAACAGCCTAAACTATCATTTCGTTTTACCCTAGAGCGACTAAATCGTAAGTAAAATAAATAAATGACAATCGTTAATACTAAGATTCTCGGTTTCTTCGAGCTCACGTGTGGATTATGCGATCAAGCGGATCAAAGCAGTGTCGTGAAAAGAAAAAAAACGAACAAATCGTTCGCCATCGGTTCGTCAAATGGCGGCGATGATCGCCGACGATCTCTCAGTTACTCTCAAAGTTACGCGGTGAATGTCGAAAAAAGAAATAAATAAAAAAATGTTGTTCGAACTTTGCTTACTTTCGAGTCGAGAATAAACAAAATCGCACATACGGTGCGATTTCCTCAATGATGGGCCCAAAAAAAAACGCCGTACACGGAGAATTTATTGGGGGAAAAAATGGAAAAAACCAAATGGATGAGATCGAACGAATACTGCGCAGCGCACACAAAAAAAAGTAACTAGAAACGATGCTTCAGTCGTTATTGACCGTAAGAGCGTTGTGCAGCTTTTGTCACAATTCTCTTAACGTCGAAAAGAAAATAATAGAAAAATCATGCTTTTTGTTTCATCGTAACGAACGTCGGCTGATACGTCCTATATATATATACAGATCTTCGCGGAAAGCGCGGTAGAGCCTCGGGACTCTGGATAGAAACTATTTACACATCGACATTACAGTGACAAGAAGGTGGGAGGAAGAAAAAAAATAAAAGCACAGGGGGGGGGGGGGGGCAACACCGACAGAGCTGCAGCTCATCATATCTAGTGTGCTTTTGATACTTTTTTTCCATTCGAGAAGCTACGATTATAATAGAGTTTGTATAAAACGACAGACGAGAGCGACGATTGGAGCTCCGGAGCTTTACTTATTTTTCTTGTCCTCGACGTTCGACGAATTTTTTTCAAAATTTGTCGAGCGTCCCGAGCACCCTGTGTCCATGTTCTCGACCTTGTATCTCTTAAGCACCTTTCTCGCCTCGGGGCTCGCGTCCGTTTTACTCTTCGTCGCCGGTTTGGCATCGTACACGCTCAGTTTGGCGAGCTGATGAGCCGCGGCAGTCTCGATTTCGTTGTTGGTTCGCCAGGGCGCGTTGGCGAACGAGATCGACGACCCTGTGCTCTTCGGACGCGTGTCCGACGTCGTTGGTCTCGATGAATTTTGCGTATTGCTATCGAAAGACGAGCCACTCGTCGTGAATCTCGAGGACAGCGAACGACCGTCCGGTCCGCGAGAGGCGAGGGTCGAGTCGAGACTCACTTGACGCTCGAAGTGCGACGACTGACTCGCGTTCGGCAATGGACTCGTCTCTTTGTCGCCCTCGCCCTTGGTTCCCGTCGGCGAATCCTTCTCCTCGGCTATTCGAGGCAATTGCGTGCTGCCGCAGGGATTCGAGAGACCTACCGAAGCTATGTTTATCGATATCACATGCGAGTGCTTCGTGTATTCGCCTGGCTGCTTCGAC
Source organism: Ichneumoninae sp. A BG-2022a (assembly GCA_030522665.1). Lineage (NCBI taxonomy): Eukaryota > Metazoa > Arthropoda > Insecta > Hymenoptera > Ichneumonidae > Ichneumoninae sp. A BG-2022a. The sequence continues at coordinate 11,154 of JAPYZC010001186.1, forward strand.
GACTCGAGGCAGCATTTTTTATCAGTGCTTTTCGTCTCCTGCGAATCTTTCGGATCGGAAGTCTCCTCGCCGCTGTCGTTCAGCGATGTCTGAGACTTGATGGCCCGAGGTGTGACTCTCACTACCGTGTTCGCCAGTGGCGATATCGATGTTTTGTTCTCCGCGGAACGTGGATGAAGCCTGTCGGGACTGAGCGCTCGACGCAGAAGAGGCGAACCTGGCTCGGCGGACTTTGGACGACCGTAGGTCTTCTTCTGGCTGCTCGGAGTCGACAAGGACACACCTGCAAACACACACACGAAAGGTTAATCGTACGGCGCTGGAAGGTGTAAGCGGAGCTGGTCAAAGTACTAAAAAATTTATTGTAAAAAATCACGAACGGAAATTTTCGTTATGCGTCGTTTTGAATCTATGTTTAATCTATGTGCCAAACAAGTACCCAGTCCTGGCCATTTGAAGTCCTGGCCAGCTCTGTGATTCGCATTTACCTGGACTGTAAGACTGCGTGGTGTTGGAGCTTCCTGGCTGATGCCCGGTGGGGAAAGCGAGAGGGCTCGGACTTCGCGTAGGACTTGCCGGAATCGGCGAAGGGCTCGGAGTTCTAGCGAGCGGCGACAGTGGTATGTGTCCCACGGATTTTCGTCGATTCGGCGAGTGTATGTTCTTCGCCGCTGTGTGCAACTTGTGCTTCAGCCCGTGAAGCGTGCTTGGTCGCTGATAGTGCGATTGATTAGGAATGTTCGCAATACTGCCGACGGAAGTACTTGAGCCGGGCGACGATGAGTTCGGACTCGAGCATGGACTCGAATTGCCGGTCGAGTGATAAGGCTCCGAACTCGGACGGTTTGTCGGTGGCGACGGGCTACCCACGGATTTTGGCAGACCGGCGAAATACGGCGACGATTCCTGCTGCGGTGGCAGTGACCGAGAAAACGATTGGAATGAACGACTCGGCGTTACCATGGACGGAGAACATATTCCAGCGGCCATCTAAAAACAAATGTGTCAATATAAAAAAAAGAAAAAAGACGGAGACCCTCGAAAATCAAATTTGCAAACACGTATAAAAATTCCTAAAAAAAAAAAAAATCGTGATCGTGAAAAGAAGAAAGGGACATCGCCGAGTACCATTACGGAGGTTGCAGTGCTTCCCACTACTCAAATGAGTGCTACGTTTTTAAAGTCGTTTATACAAACTTTTACGTTGATTATCTTCGATGTTTATTTGTATTACAGCAGATGTCGTCAATCAGAAAAAAACATTAATTGCACGGAGTTTGCAAAAATATTAACTGATTTCTGATAATTTTCGAAAAGGTCCATGTTTGTTCAGTTTTTTCAATTGGTAGCGCATCTTTCAAGGAAGAGAATGAGCCTTAATACATCAAAATCGAGCAAGAATTGCGGATTATTCTTTGAAAAAACTGAATGAACAATTACCTTTTCGAAAATCAGAACAAGTTAATATTTTTGCAGATTCATTGCAATTGACGCTTTTCTGGATTCAGGACATCTGTTGTAATACAAATAACCATGCACTATAATCAATAGATTAAAAGTAATAGTGAGAGTTTTTATTTCACTCGGTGCGAAAATTGCACTTTTCACACCTTGCGAAGTAAAATTTTGTACGGTACTCGAACGAAATTTTGTTTCTCAACTCGTCTGATTGCAACACTCGCATTCGACTTGTGCTGCAAACTCACATTCGTTAGAAAAAGGTTTATCGCACTAGTATCATAAATTACTAGTATCAACAACTTAAAAAATGTAGTATTCATTTGACTACTGTGAAGCGCTCCAACTTCCTTAATGTACGAACATGAAATCCGCAAAAGCAATCGGTGTGTGATGAGTGATAAGCATATCGGTACGTCAAATAATACAATGAATTAATGATCAAAGGATAAATTATCCGACGTGCGAAGGAATATGTTCTTTTTTTACGAGAAATCATACCATAAGTGGAGGTTTGCTGTCGCTGGGTAGAATGGGTGCCGACAAGGGGCAACTGATACTTAACGGCTGTAATGAAAAAAATAAATAAATCGATATCATAGCTGAAACGTGTTTTTCTTTCCGTCGGTCACGAGTATATTTCTCGTTACCGACGCTTTCGGTGCAATAATTAAAAAAGTGTAGGTTGGTTTGCATTGAAAAATAATGTGTGCACCAGACGACAATTCGTGAGATCTTTTCATCTTGCCAGATAGTTTTGTTTTGCTTGTTTTCTTGCGCGAGCGCTGCTAATGGGTAAAATACCTGTTGCATTTCAACACTCGCTCGTTTCGAGCTTATACGCCTGAACAGCGAAGACTTGCGCTTCTTGTCAGACTGATCGCGCTTCTGTTTGCGCTGTCGATGAAGCGTGCGTCGTGCCATTCTGCTTTGCGCCAGTTCGCGCTTCCTCCCTCCCGTTTTGATGCTCGTGTTTTCCAGAGGCGTGCTGCGCAGCGTCACGTGATCGCCGCAGCTGAGCATCAGTCGTAGAACCTGAGTGTGGAAGAGGCCCTGAACTGTTTCGCCGTTTATGTGAGTTATCAGATCGCCGGGCCTCAGTCCGGCCTCGAATGCGGGACTCGACTGATCGACCGCCTGGAGTAAAAACAAATATTATTTGTAAGCCAATATATAATAAGATAATTTTTTTTAACCCTCCACGTACGCGAGCCTCACGTCGAGCATGACTACGCAGACTTCTTAATCTTATAAATTTCAAATAACAAAAGCACACGATATATTAAAGATAAAAATAAACAATTTTGAGATATAACGATTCGAATCGAATGGACCGGAATCAAAGTCCTCGCCCAGAGGATTCCGTACGTGAAGTGTCTTCGAAAACGTTAAATTTAGCTTTTCCAACCATGACCAAGTGATGCATCGTGTAGAAGTCGCTGTCTCCATAGTAAACTCTGATCGTATGAACGGTAAATCCGAAACCGCATGGTCCACGTCGAATGATGATCGGAGGCTTGAGACTCGTGACCAGAGGACTGAGCTCCCGACAGGGCGAAGTGTCCCGGGAGGATGCCGTGGAGGAGCCACCCGGAGATTCGATCGACTGACCGCATATCGGTGGCTCGTCTGCGAGAATTAAGTTGGCAAATTAAATCTCGCCACTACAAGCAAGCGATTCGATAAACATTTTGCGAACTCACAGGAAAAGTCGCTGGCCGGTATAACGAGGGAGAGTCCGCTGGTGGAAGCAGACTTTATCACGGAGCGCGATCTCTGCTTCGCCGTAGGAGGAAGCGGCATAGCGTTGAAAGACTCGAACGAATCGGTGCTGGAGTTGTGTTTGTCCTCAGCCGCGTCTCGTCTCGCAGCCGCCAAGTCGAGCCTTCGCGGCAATAAAAGAAAAAATCCATACATTATTTTTCGGTCTTCTTGATGAGACATTTAGTGTTTTTTAAGTGATGACTTGCGAGTACGAATGGAGAGGGTAATTGTCTCGATTTAACGTAATAAGAGCCAATGGCAGGAATAAAGTAATAAAACATAAATAATGCCGCAATTTGACCGAAAGCGCTGCGATAAAAGAAAGTAAATCAATAAGTAAATAAATAAATCTATAAATAAATAAATAAATAAATCTATAAATAAATAAATAAATAAAAAATAAAACATAAACATAAAAGTTTTCGCCAATTTCGGCGTTAATGACTCACGTGTGATCACCGTCAATCGAAATACTGAACCTGGGAAGCTTGTCCCGGGACGAGTGGGAGTGTCGTTTTCTCTGTATCTGCGGGCTGATATCGTCGGACTCTGTTTGCGACGAATCGGGTGTGCTGAAATTAACAGCGGTTCCATCGGGCAGAGTAGTGTTCTTGACGATAGTCGAGCGAGATTCTCCGCTGCTGTTGATGGAAACGGGACTGGCGGTCGAGGCGTCCGAGCTTTTGTCGGTTTTGTTGAGATTGTCAGCCGGCGCGTTACTCTTGGCAGTGGGAATCGTTCGATTCTTGTCCGTGGGAGGATTTTTCTCCAGGGCACGAAGCGGAGGCGAGAAGGTAACGGACGAGCTCGGCGACAGTTGCGAGAGCGGACGCTCGAATTCGTTGCGGAAAAGTTGCTTCTTCGAGAAGCAATCGAGCTCCGCCTCGCCGGTCAACACGGGCGGACGAGTCTGCGATATTTTGCGCGATTGGGGCGAGTACGAGGAGAAAGAGCCGAAGAGAGGCGAATCGTCGGTGTCGTCGGTGTCCTCGCCTAGATCGTGATTGTAACGATCCATCCGCGTATCGAAGTAACTAGTGTCCTCCTCGTTTGTCAACTGAGGCACGAATTCGGCCTTCTGGCGCAGCAGAGTGTGCCAGTTCACGCCGAAGAAGTACGGATGATCCTTGACCTCGTGTGAGCCGCCCGTGCCCAGACGATCCCTCGGGCTTTGGTGCAACAGCGCCGTTATTATGTCCCTCGCTTCGTGCTGAACCGGCCAGTCCTCCTCGTCGGGCCACTCGATGTCGTCGTTCACCGTGTGAGCGAAAAGCTCCTCGGGCGTGTCGCCGAAAAACGGCACACACCCTATGAGAAATTCGTAAAGAATTATTCCCATCGACCACCAATCGACGGGCTTTCCGTAACCCTGGCGTAATATTACTTCCGGCGCTATGTACTCCGGCGTTCCGAAGACCTGCTTGTCGGAAAATTGACGAGTGTCACGATCTATGTAACCCTCGTAGAGATTCGTAGCCAGCGACATCAGACCCATCTTGCTGAGACCGAAGTCCGTGAGTTTTATGTGACCTAGCGCTGTTATCAGAAGATTGTCGGGCTTCAAGTCACGGTGAACTATTCCGTAACTGTGGAGATACTCGACCGCTAGAACCGTCTCGGCGAAATAGAATCTCGCCATGTCGGGCGGTAAGGGTCCGATGTTCTTTAAAAGATTCGCGCAATCTCCTCCCTCCACGTACTCCATCACCAAGCACAAGTGTTTCTGCAAAAGGTAAGTCGTTTATTAGTTTACACCAGAGCTGCGCGTTACTTCGAGTACCGGGTACTTGTTTGGTACTTGAAATACAGAAGTATGTTTTGGTATTTCAAGTACCTACTTGAAATACACAAGTACGTTTTAGTATTTCAAGTACGTACTTGAAATACAGAAGTACTTTTTAGTACTTCAAGTACGTACTTGAAATACAAAAGTTCTTCTTAGTACTTCAAGTACAAAAGTATTTTTTAGGTACTTTACCCGGCGTTGTTTTCTACTTTTCAAAAATGAATTCGAACATTTATTCGAAGTAGTTGACACGCACCTTCGTCTCGAAACTGCAATACATGGAGACAACGAAAGGATTGTCGGTAAAGCTCATGATATCCCTCTCGGCGAAGACTTGTTCAACCTGATTGCGCAGCATTAGATTGTTCTTGTTGATCTTCTTCATAGCGAATCGTTGCCTCGTTGTTTTTTCCTTCACCAAATAAACAGCGCCGTAGGCACCGTTGCTAATGAGCTTGAGCACCTCGTAATCGCTCTCGCACGGAACGCGCTGCGACTTGCCGTCGTCGTCTTTATTCGGACTCGACGTCGCCAATTCCGTGTTGCTGCAATTTGAGCTCGCCGAGTCCTCGAGTTTGTTTATGTCGTCCTGAAGGTCTGTAACTCGTTAAAAATCGATTTGCTAAAGATAGTCGACAAATGATAAACTTTTTCTTAAATTAAGGTGAAACGGAAAGAACCGTTAATTACCTGAGATTGGATCTCTGTTAAGCGAAAGCTTGTTAATTATGTACTGCGGTATATCGGCTTTTATCCCAATAGATATTTTCGCTTGACCCTCAGCCTGCTCGAGCAGGTGATAAAATTCTTCGGGATCGAATTCGAGGCACTCCAAGAGGCGGGCCGGTCGTGAAATTATCAATAAAAGTTTCTTTATCAAGCCAGTCAGCCGCGTTGCCGCCTCCAACGATTTGTCCTTGGTCTATGAACGAAAAATAGAATTCGGAAGGTCACGGCGGCGTCATCGTGGCTCGAAGGTTTAGCTCGAACTATTTATTATGCGATCGTGCGTGCGCGCGCGGGTGTGCGTGCGAGTCTCACCTCCATCAACAGATGTTCCAAATTTTCGCTCATTTCATAAAAGTACCTCGACGTTATGAGCTTCTCCTGTGACTTCTGTAAGCAGTCGCGTGCCATCTCGATTATCTGATGATGCACGAAGCGTATTATGGGCAACGAATCTTGGGCCTGGTGAGAAACCACCTCGTACTCGTCGACTTCCTTGTTTTCGTTTATAAAGTTTGTCAGTCGTTCCTCCATTTGTTGCGTCGCCTGAAATGGATATTCATTATTATTTTTTTTTTTCGTGTCTCACGTGGTGGAACGACAGAAAATGTTTCTGTCAAATTTTCATTGGTCACGAGACCATGACGTTTGTGAATTCCAGGCTGGACTCGTGTGCCCTCGCGAATCAACAAGGAAAATAAATTGAGCGGGACATGGAGGGGTTCGGGAATACCCCTGCGAGATTTAGCAACATGTGGCCGTGTGTATTTTCGCATGAATATTTTTCCGCTCGGAACCGGCCGCAGAGCCGGGCAGCGAGCCAAAATATTACGTGTCTCTCATTGCTCGAGACTCGGGGGATCGTCGGCGCGGGCATTTACGCGGGAACAATGTTGTTTACTCGTTTACCTTGGGAAAGCGTTCCTTGTACAGGGTGTTCATCATTACTATCTCGTTGTCCAGAACTGGCGAGCGACTCGGACTACTGCAAAATTCAACGGTGAAAAACAAATTTTAGCTCGTTCATTCTTTTTTCTTTTTTTTTTCTAGCGAAAACAACATCGACCCTTGGCCCTAAAATTGGCTCTAATTGATTTAATGGTATGAATGTAATATTTCGAGATACGAATACGAAGTGAAAGGTGCGATTTATCAGAAATATTTTTCATAATTAATAATTGAAATGTAATTAATAATTAATCATTTACTAAGCGATTCAAAAGGCTGGTGTTCGGCATCTTCCCTACTGCGTAATTATTATTACGCAGTAATAATAATAATTATTTATTTGTTTCGCGAATTTCCTGTGAGTTATTTTCAAATTTGTAAATAGTATTATTTTTCATTTGTAAACGCGTATCTCCTCTTCGGCCAAGGTTCGTTTAACTGTTGGGTTTCTCCCGTTCGGTCTGTGAATGGGCATGGCCTGTCTATGTACACAGATAAATAAAATAAATAATTTAGCGCACCTCAAGCTTCGAGATCTTGGACGGTGCAAAGGCGATCTTCGGCCCTCTTCCTCGAGGCTGAAGGGTATGCTGCCAGGAATACTGGATATACTAGACCCGGGAAATCCCGGATGCGATGAGCACGGTGTGCCGGGTTTCGAGAAGTGGCAAGACAACATTCTCAGCTCGTCTTTCGTCGGTATATTCGGCAGTTGATGAAGGCGTTCTTGGCTCGAGCACTGCGACTGTAAGAGAAGTAAAAAAAAAATTTAAAAAAATTAAAAAGAAAAAGAAACAGTCGACGCTCGGTGAGAGATAGATTTAGACTTATCCGAGGGCCCTGTTCAAATTACCGAAACGTTGCTGGAGCCAGGAGTGGTGCCGTAACCACTGGAAGGCAAACTCGCGACGGACCATCGCCTGCCGTCAGCCGTGTTCGACGCACCACCGCCGATCCTTTCCGGGAAACATTGCCAAATAATTATAACAACTATACAATTGCGAATGAATGGGAGACCACAATCTAGGGTTTTGAATAATAGTTTCTGATTGGATGTCCCTCTCGATGGTGTTCGAAAAGAACCAAAAAAGAACTTTTACGAATATATATAGAGTATCGACGAGCTACAGTTTTATCGTCAATTAATTGGGACATCCATCGAATCGTCTAAATGAAATAATTAATAGCACAGAAATAGATACCTTTTAATTGGAGCAAAAGCAAAATGCGGACTGGATGACATCCTAGGACTCTCTAGGGGACTGCCTACGATCGGGACGAACGCTATAATCGGGAAAACACCAAAAGAATTCGAAATTATTATCTATGCCTACGACAAACTCTGAGCCTTCGATGATAAATAAATTAACGGAAATAAATGAAAAATAGTCGTCGGTAGCTCGCGTCGAGCTCGTTCGACGCTTGTCAACGTTCTAAATCTAACGTAACGAAATGCTCGAAAGATTGATACGGAGAGTGAGAGAGATGCGATGTATGCACGAAACGAGAGATAGGACGTAGAGAGACGGGCATCGACAGCAGCACTTCTTCTCTCGGCACTCTCGTTATTGGCCTACATCATATTCTTAAATAAAGTATCCTCTGCCAACGAATTCATTTGCGCAACTTCAGTCACAACAACACTATCTATCTACCGTCTCTCACACCTTCCTTCCTTCGTCCGCGGTTATACCGTCGATTGCCAAATACAATCGTTCGACGATCTAAATTCGATCCGTTTTTATCCGTGTAAGTCGATTATCGCAGAACGAAACCGGGCAAGTGGGGGAGGACTAGGCGCGGCGAGGTTGCAGCCAGACTCACCTGATAGGGGCGAGTGACATCTCGGCAATGTCGGCGAGGTCGTTGCTATGAATGATTTACGATGAGCTGCCTTTGCCGCCCGTCGAGGAATGTTGAATTCGCGCTAGAAAAAACACATCGATCGGGATTTCGTTAATTCTCATTTTTACACTAATGTTTTCTTTTTCATTTTTTAAATGAAGTCATGAAATTTTTATTTCATACTACGATATAAAAATGAACACAAGATTAAAAAATAATTGTTTGTTTTTTCTTGTAGCTGAAACTATAGAGGATCAATGCTTGCTGGCAATAAATCTGGATTCGATTTCAATGGCTTTTTCCAATTTCAACCATGCTATTCAAGATACAATAGCCAGCGAACACAATGTAACAGTTACGTTGCCATTTTATCACGATTTCCTAATCGGCAATGTAACCGTAATATAACAGAGATGTTATCTAACACTTCTATCGCCGAGTAGGAAGTCGTAAAATCGCAGTAATGTTCTTGTAACTTGTAGTCGCTGAGTATGAATACTTTTTATCGTAATTTTCACTGGGGACTGGCATTAAAAAAAATAATTGTGCATTGTATCTTGTAGAATCTATAAATATGAAACTAGTACATTACTATGAATATCAATACTATGTTATGAATGCTAATGTAACCATAACATAAAAAAGCTATTAGATAATAGCTTTACAAGAACATTACTGCAATTTTACAATTTCCTACTCCGGGATAGAACTGTTAGATAAGAGTTCTATCCCAGAGTAGGAAATTGTAAAATCGCAGTAATGTTCTTGTAACTTGTGTTCATTGGGTATGAATACTTTTTATCCTAATTTTCATTGAGAATTGGCTTACCATATGAACCGATAAAGAGGGTGCAGACTTTCCAATAGCAGAATTTCTCATGCGCACTAAATTCGAAAGTTCGCCTCCGACTGCAAAATTAAAATCATATACTTTATTATTTTACAAAAAAATGTGTATTTCTCTTCCTTTTTTTTAGAAACTGTTCTAATTAAAGAAGACCTACCAGGACGAACGGGAGCTTCCTTGCTGACAACTTTGGGTGGTTGAGGTTGACGAGCAGCAGAATCTGCCTCGGCGTTGCTCGTACTGTCCTCCGCCTCAGCCTGGTCAAAGACCAGGACCCTGGCAGAGTTTCCATGAGATCTTAGGCGAGGTCTGCTCGGTCTGTTCCTTACAGGATCCATGCTTCTACAGTTCCTTATACAAGATATATCACAGAGAGGCTGAAACATGATGATACATACTCATTTACTCCAAATAAACATTATCACAAATTATAAAAAAAAATACAATAAACCAATTTTTTTTAAATCCATAAAAAGGCTGAAATGTGATGAAACATACTCTTTTACTCCAAAAAAGCAATAACGCAAA
>JAPYZC010001187.1:0-21049 GCA_030522665.1 Ichneumoninae sp. A BG-2022a
TAACTTTTTTTCTGTGCATCATATAATGTTTGCAGTTACCATTACAAGTGTCATAATGGATTTTCAATACTTCAATTCGGAATAAATCAGATCTGCATACGAGTGTCCGAAGATTGGGACTTGTCGGAACATCGGTACCGTTACCTTAGTTCGCAGTAATTATTCCTTTAAAATGTGCACAAGCGTCTTTTTAAATCGTGGCACGCGATTGACTTGACTGTACCGCGAGGACTACCTTAAACGCGAAGATAGGAGAGCGAAGGGACAGCAAGAAGCGCACTCTCATCTCCCGAGCGTGATTGGTATTGCGAGATATAATAGGGGAGCCCTACGGTAAATTGGAGCGAACAGCAGGGTTCTCCAGTAGCGAGATCGCAAAAAGGAAGCTCTGAAATATTAGTTATCTAGTTCGGAAGCGTTGTCGGTGGATGCTCGGGGCTACGGAGCTGATCCTGCTGGCGTTGCTGCCGAGCGAGTGATCATTCGATCATTAGGATCCGCGCAGATCATTCTAGGAATTCGGTGATGCTGCGCCGATTCTCTTCGAAGGTCACTTCGAAGAACTCGTGTGCAACAATAGACACGTTTTCTCCGTTGCATTCGCGTTCCAATTAATTCTGCAATCTCCTGTTCCTCGTACAACATCAATCCTTTCCATAGTTTCAGACAACACAAAATCACCGAGGAAAAAACACCTGGGCATTTCGCTTCCACGTACACAATGCTTTGATCTCGTGACTGACTTCGCTTAATTCATTGATGAAAAAAGCATCCTCTGTAAGAAACAAAAAATAACAAAATATTCTTTCCTACAGAATATGTTTCATAAATAAATTAAAATTATGATTGTACGAGAAAGATGTATGGTTCTCATAGGTGAACAACATGTCCCCTACAATCCACAAAATAGACAAATTGTTCATGTTGCTTTCTCGTGCAGAATGCTTTTATCTCGTGACTGATTTAGTTTAATTATTGACTTTAAAAAATCCTCTGAAAAACTAAAAAAAAAAGAAAAAATAAATCTTTTCTATAGAATTTGTTCCGTATAATAGTAAATTACGATTAAATGTGAAGTTCTCATAGGTATTTAGCTGCTTACTCCCTACTATCCACAAAACAGATAAAAATTGTTCATTTTGCTTCCTCGTACAGAATGTTTTGATCTCGTGACAGAAGTCATTCAATTAATTAACAAAGCATCCTCTGTGACAATCTTAAAAAAAAACAAAACAACATTGATCCCTGCAGAATCTGCTCCATAAATAAAAGTAAATTGCGATTGAATGTGAAAATGTATGGTCCACATAGCTATTTGGCCGCTTATCTCCAACAATCCACAAACCAGATAAAATAAATCGTCATGCAGCGAACACTTCCCATGCGAGCCCGCTTCCCCAAGCTCAGAACCACCACCGAACCCCGCGGATCTTCGCGCGCCTCAGCACGCGCGGTGTGCGTCAACCGTGATATTTTTCGACCCAGAAAATCGACGTAAGATCGCACGGTCGTCATCGGAGTCGAAGGAACGAGAGCTCTCGAGAGCGCTGCGCGATTCGGACCGACCGCCGCTCCGAGTTTGCTTAATACCGTTCACGACACATGAACGCGTTGCCCGATGGGCTATTAAGGCCGTATCGCACGTTGAACTCTCTTCGCTCAAGCGCGGTTCCTGAAAAGTACACAAACCTCTATATATCTCGAGGCGCGGGTCGAGTGTAAAACCGCACCGGCGTGGCATGTACGCGCGATCAAAATCCTACGTAACGCTTTCACTTTCGGTTGTTACGGAATTTTTAACCGGAGCGTGCAATCGGATCGGGCACGACGCTTGTAAAAGTGGCACGATAATAACCATACCACGCTCCGTTTCAGCGGCCCTACGACCGCGATCGAGCAGATAGAGAGACTATCAATCGGCCGGGAGCGCGCGACCCTTGGCACCATTAATTAAGCCGATAATCGAAGGAGAATGAATATTGATAACTGTCAATAATAATCCGTCGCGGCCAGCAGCGACCGCTGCCGATTTGGCGGTGGAAAGAACAATCGATCCGTGAGGCACATACCATCTGGGAGGTATCGTTTTTATCGTATGTCGGAGGAGAGTCTCGAAATACCATTCGAATTCTCGGCATGCATTGGGACAACTTCCGTCGTAAAGAACCATTGGTCTGTCAGGCAGGAAATCAAGGACGGTCGGTGCGCAGAGCGGGTACAGCGAGTTCGCCGGTAGGCTTCGTTCGATTGATCATCGGAATGGGCCACGTGAAAATGACTTCCGGAAATCGATAGGGTTGAGCTGCGGGACGATACGAAGATCCGAGGAGCGATAAAAACATCTCTGGGTCCGCGGACAGGAAATCAAGGACGGTCGGTGCGCGGAGCGGCTACGGCGATCAAATGCTGGTAGCTAGTGTTTGATTGGTAATCAGAATGGGCCATGTGGAAATTACATCCGGGAATCGATACCGGTGAGGTACGGGACGATCCGAAGATTCGAGGAGCGATTTAAAAAAATCTCTTCGGCTACCAGAAGGAAATTTAGGTGGGCAGAGCGGGTATGCCGAGTTTGCCGGCAGACGGAGAATAAGGATAGTGTTTCCTACCGTAAAGAATAGTTCCCAAGTTGAACGTCTATATAGATAGTTTCTGGTAGTATATATTCAATTGATGAGACTGTAATGGTGGTTGCAACCATGATTTTTTATGATTGTCGTAACTAGAAAAATGTAGACGTAGAAAATGTAAAAAATGTAGATTCGAGGAGCGTTTTTGAAAAAAATCTCTTCTGCCACCAGAAGGACATTAAGGTGCGAAGAGTGGGCAGAGCGAGTTTGCCGGTAAATGGAGAAAAAGGATAGTGTTTCCTACCGTATAGAATAGTTCCCAGGGGTAACGTCTATATAGAGTAAAAGTGGTGAATATGGCCCACCTCGATTAACAGGTAAATCAATGATATATGGACCGGGCCATATTCCCCACTTTTACCCTAGATAGTTTCTGATAGTATATATTCAATTGAATATATACTATGTTTTTTAATACTATGAGTGATTAAAAAAATCTCTTCTGCCACCAGAAGGAAATTAAGGTGCGCAGAGCGCGTACAATGAGTTTGATGGTACACAGAGAAAAAGGATAGTGTTTCCTACCGTAAAGAATAGTTCCCATGGCAACGTCTATATAGATAGTTTCCGATAGTATATATTAAATTGATGAAACGGTCATTGTGGTTGCAACCATGATTTTCTGTGATTGTCGTAACTAGAAAATGTGGAAAATGTAGATTCGAGGAGTGATATAAAAAAAAAATCCCTTCGGCTACCAGAAGGAAATTTAGGTGGGCAGAGCGGGTACGGCGAGTTTGCCAGCAGACGGAGAATAAGGATAGTGTTTGCTACCGTAAAGAATAGTTCCCAGGGAGAACGTCTATATAGATAGTTTCTGATAGTATATATTGAATTGATGAAACTATAATTGTGGTTTCAACCACAATTTTCTGTGATTGTCGTAACTAAAAAATGTTACCTTGGGAACTAGTTTTGTATGGTAGAAAGTCAGTATGTATTGTTGCTTTTACTATGTAATTTTCGTCAGTGTAGCTTTCGTTCGATTAATAATCAGAATGGGCCACGTGAAAATGACATCCGGAAATCGATACCGTTGAGCTACGGGACGGTCCGAAGATTCGAGGAGCGATAACAAAAAAAAAATGTCTTCTGCCGCCCGACCGGTATGCGACGCCGGTGTTATGGCTCGCATAGGAAACCATCGAGCGAGGAATGCGCAAATGCGACGAAGAGGAGACTTCTGGTAGCAGCGTGACGGAACGACGAAGGGCTCATCGGCCCGTGGTCGTTCGCGGCTGAGCGCGCGAGTTAAAATTAACATGCAAGGCGACTCGGGAGGTGCATCGCTACCGGGCGATGCACTGCCGATGGGACAGTCCAGGAGGAAGACCGGAGAGAGATATGCGTTTTACAACTATGAGAGTGAAATGTAAATTGCGGGGTCTCTGATTGTACGGGCGATCCGACCTGACGGCCACGACATCGCGGAGGAAGAGAAACAGTTGCCTCGACCAACTGCACCGTTAAATACGCTGCGGGCGATTAATTTGGTTGAGCCAATAAATCAGTTGGTTGCTAAACGGTTGATTTGTTGCGCCAACTTATCAAGATCTTCGACCATTTTTTAATTCGTTGGGCCAACCGATTCATAACTTGAACCGTTTTTTAATTTGTTGGGCCAACTTATTAATTTGTCGGGCCAACTTATCAATTTACTAGACCACATTTTAACTTGCTGCGTCAAGTTATTAATTTGTTGGACCAACCTGTTTATTTGTTGTGTCAACCTATTAATTTGTCGGGCCAACTTATTTTTACTTACTTATTTGTTGGACCACTTTTTAACTTGTCCGGCCAACTTATTAATTTATTGGACCAACTGAGCTATTTGTCGGACCATTTTTTCATTTATTGGGCCAACATATTAGTTAGCAAGCAAGTAATTTGTCGGCTCAACCAAATAAATCGCAACAATTTTTTTCCCCCTCTGCTCGAAGGACTCGCTAAATTGTCTATTTACAATAGACAATTAAGCACAGACAAACAATAACCTCCATTAATCTCCGATAATAATATCTCCATTGTGGACTTTGTTCCTTCACTTTTTTTTACGGCTTCACAAATTAGTCGATGAAATGGAGCTTAAACTCTGTAAGAGAATGCCTTTCATGGATAATACATGGTCGGATACCTTGACGAGCTCTCGCGATGCGATAACATCACTAAAGCCTTTCGTCCTGCCCGTTCGCTCGAACCAGCGAACTGTCCACGCGCGAGTTCCGGATACTCTCTGATCCGACGTGCGCTCCAGATACATAGCGTATAAAGTTGCGAGATCGCCCGACCCTTTTTTTTCTAATGACGATTTTTTTTGTCAACGAACGAGAACACTCCATAGGTGAGCAACGGAGCGAATGATTAGAGGCCCGAGTGAACGAACGGGAATTTATCTGTACACACTATAATGTCCTCTTTATACGCCGCGGCGAGTGCAGAACTGCAGCGGCGCGCGGGGAGCAATCTCCGCTCGGATATTAACGTGTATCTCGAAGAGACTCTTTATCTCCAGGCGTGAGAAATTTCAGACCTCCCCAGACGGCCGCGCGCGCGGCCGGCTGGTGCCGTAATTTCTTCTTGAATCCAACTGCATCCACAGCGCGACCACACACTCCGGAGGATCGTCCCCCTCCCGCGATGAGCGCCTTCAATCTGAAGAGAGTGAATCTTTTTTTGGTTTTTTTTTCTTCGTCTCTTCTCATCGACTTTCGACCGGCGACGCTCCGAGACGCTCCGCACGCTCGCGTGGGACCAAGTGATTTGGCTTCGTTAATCGGCAACGATCGGCCTTGAGACGATGAGCGCGCGACCAAACCTCTCTTTCCGTCTCTGTACACACACTTCCCGTTCCACACTTTACATACACCTATATATAAATATATATATATTTATACATATATTTATATATATATTTATATATATATGTATATGTATATATATATGTATATATATGTATATGTATGTACATTGTCGCGTATTACCCAACGCCGATTATGATTGGCGAGTTTTCGCCGTGTCCAATCGACTATACTTGTCCTTCGTTCGTTGTTGATCTTCTCGTCAAGCGGTCCACCGGGTGTTTAGTGCTGTACTCGCACCGGGGCATTAAACGGATGCTGTGATACACACAAACAGTTTTGCAGCCAGTTGCGCGTTATTCGGAGGGGCGCGATAACTCTCGATGCGACGCAGCGTTTCGAGTCAACAGCTCGGATACCGCTGCGCTATTAATTCACCTACAATTCGTAATTGTGAGCTACGCTGGATCGCTCCGGAGATGCCACCGAGTGTCGTACGTGTGTGCGCTCGGTGCCACGGAATTAAATCGTCGACGAAGCTATTCATAGCACCCGCGACCGAACGAACGACGAAGATAACGCGCCGTTATCGTTAAGGGTTATCCGCGAACTGGACTTTCGGATCTCTTCGGGACTACGACACGAAAAAAAATGTCAAGTCGCTCGCGGGACGACGGGTATTTGTATATTTTTATTCGGACTGTGCTTATAGTTGTCACGATTTCCGGGGAGATCGAGACGATGAGTGTGGAGGATTAGAAATTATGTGTTAGCGATTCGATCGTTTCATGGAATTTTTTGGGTTGTAACTAGCGGTTATAAAAACAATTAATGTTTTTATTTTTGCCGCAAGTACTGAGTAAAAAAAGTTTGTACTGTTTACAACTTATTGCCCGCACATGTTTACGATTTTTTTATTTGTTAATTTTCAGTAGTTTTTATTTTTCAGAAGTACAAACTAAAATTGTTAATGACGCGGAAAATAAAATGACAGGTTTGTGTTATTTAAACGTGAACACACGAGTTTGTCACTTATTTAACGAAAATTGTTTAAACGGATCTTCGGATTCCGACTTTACAATTCTTTTTTTCAACAAATCGTATCATTACGTTTAAAAAAATGTTAAACCGTCTGGAAAAAATGTCAACGACTCGAGAACTGTTTGCTCGCGGAATACCGGAAAAGTATATATTTTTGCTTCGACTTTGCTAATAGTTGTCACGATTTCATGGGAGATTGACATGATAACCGTGAGGGTTCAAGATGATATATTGTCGTTTCAATTCTCCATGGAATTTTATGCATTATAATCAGAGTTGAATAAACAATATGTATATTTCTTCACTCAGAAAAATAATTTATTTGACTGGCACCTGCAAATAAATATTTATTTGGTTTAAATAAATATTCATTTAATAAAAAAAAGTATTTATAAATAATTTTTGGTTGTTTTTGCCGCAATTACATATTTTTCAGTGAGGCCATTAAAGTCCATACATATTTTTAAAAAATTTTCTCCATTGACGCAATCCACAATTTATCTCTACCAAATTTTACAATTCCTGTTTTCAACGAATCGTCTCACCGATTAAAAAAATAATAAAAATACCTAGAAAAACAATAAAACAAATCCTTGAGCCATGAAAAAAAAAATCTTCTTCAAACATAAAAATTATTACCTCGCTCCAACTCAACAATGACTTAATCGTTGATCCGCCGAGTGTGCTATGTGATGCTCGCGTCCGAAATTTTGGCATGGCGCGTAGGTCGCAGTGCGCGCCGTGTGTACGCGTTGTCTTAGAGAAAGATAGGCGAGAGAGCAGGAGCCACTTAGGTGGTAGATCAGCAAAGTAACTCTATAGCATAAGCGTGCCAGTTGGTGGCAAATTTGCGGATGCGTGCAATTGGCATAGCCTGTGCCCTATGTCGTCGCGGGTCCAGTTCTCGGCAACACGTACGTGCGTATCTGCGGTACGTTACATGCACGAGTGAGCGTCGCGAGCGTACGTCGTGCATACCTATAATACGTCGGTGCCTGCGGGCCGGACCAATCGGTGGCTACAGTACGAAGGCAGTTAACTTAATATAGACCAGCTCGGAATGTGTGCCATCGGCGACCTCGAGGCCTCTTCCCTAGGTCAGTGCTAAATCCTCCCGCACCGGGAACCACACGAGGCAGACGCACAATGCTATATTCCCCATCCACCACCTCGCATCTCTTCCCTGCCCCGATGTATAATCCCGCCACCGTCGCTTCGTTATAAATTCAGTCTCGTTCTACTTTTAGCGTCGCACCGGAGCCAGAAAGAAGATTATTTTGCCCGAGTTGATAAGACTCTCGGGAAGTCGCTGTTTGTATGTTTCGTAAGGTAGAGGAAGATACGTTCCTCGCCCGGTACATCGGGCGGAATCGCGAGAGCCCGCATAGCCGCTGCACCGTTGACTTCTGCCACCCGTTGAGACCTTCGTTCGCCAATTGCCTTATCGGCGAACCGCGAACGACGCCGGTGGAAGAAAGGAAGGAATTCAGCCGGGCAATTTAGCCCCGGGCTACTTATACTCTTATCGAACATCCTGGTCTCCCGTGGAAGCTCTTTCGTTTACCGTGTTTGGCCTTCCGGGTGTTGCGGCGCGAGGTGGCTCGAAGGCCGGAGAGCGAGGCGGTCTCGTTGAGTCGAGAAGCGACCGAGTGTCATAAGCTCCGATCAGGAAGTCTCTTCTTAATCTCGCGGGGAAAAGTTCTCGAGGGAACTGAATCTCGTCGGTCAGAGTGGCGCATTAACGCGGATAAAAGACCGGGACGTCATTAACTGGGCGAGCATACAAACTCGCCGAGTTGTGCTCGCCCGCGCCGTGGCGGACCGTCCGCACTTCCGGTTTTGCCGTCTGACGCAATCGCTCGCGGAGGCTGGCGTGTGATAATTAAAAATTACTCCTCGGGCGGTTCGAGTTTTACGGCTCTTTGGGTGTTTTGGGGATTAATGATTGGGAGACTTTGATGTATTGATATTTAAGTCGGACCGAGCATCGCGAAGGTTCGACGCAAGGTATTAAGTATTGTTGATCGAAGGTGAGTCGTATCGCCGTAGGGAAATCTGATTTATGGGAATTTTTTTTTTTTTTTATATATGCGGATTATACAACATTTTTTTGGGATAAATATCGTTCGTATCAGAGATGGGCGGTACTTTAAGTACCAGGTACTCGTTTGGTACTTCCAGTACGTACTTGAAGTACAAAAGTACTTTTTAGTACTTAAAGTTATTTTTTAACGATAATTGTTGTTATCTGAACTGTCAATTTAATATGTAAAAGGGTTCGGCCCGCCAAGAATATAATTTTTTTTTAATTATAAGTACAAAATAGAAGTACTTTTTGAATACACGCTCGCATTAGGGATGCTCGAGGAGTAGCACGAGATCCTGTTTGTATCAATATATTATCGTGTGTCTAAACTTTTATATAAGTATAATATCAATGAGAATTTTTATTAATTTGTATTAAAAAAATTCCATTTAAACAAACGAGAAAGTACAAGAAGGGACCTTTTCCGTTTTTGTTATAACATTTTTTTATGACAAATAGAATGTGAAGAATAAAAATAGCCTCAAACGAATTACGAAAATTGCAATTAGCGATTTTTTACAATTAAGAAGCCATGTGCAAGTAATTTTGCACGTTTTTTTAAGTCTAGATAATAACGCTTAACGCTACAAAGCTAATTGCGAAAAGTACTTGGAAAAAGAACTTGAGAAATAATTCAAGTACAAAAAGTACTTGAGAAATAATTAAAGTACAAAAAGTACTTGAGAAATAATTCAAGTACAAGAAGTACTTGAGAAATACTTCAGGTACTTGTGATACTTTATAGTTTATACTTTAAGTATTTTTTGGTACTTTGCCCAGCTCTGTTTGATAAATCAGGGATATATTGCTCGATTATTGTGTCAACTTGGGTCGTTTGGCCAGCACGGTCAAAAGGTCGAAACTCCAATTACAATAGAGAAAAAAAAATAATCCGGTTTCGATGATCTGATATGTAGGATCGAAGTCTGACTCTTTGTAAAACTGGCGATGTGGTCAGTCGATCTTGGGACCGCGGTGCGAAAGTGCGAAGTCAAAGAGAGAAAAAATGTCAATGCCTAAACCTTATATATACACACCTTTGAATCAACGCTGCGTAAATCTTTTCGACCTACGACAATGTCGCTACCTGCGATCGGATAAAAAATTTATTCGCATATATATATATATATATATATATTTTTACGGTAAGTGGGACGAATCGAAGCGAGTCAGGGAGAAGAACAAAGTATCGCGTGTTACAGTTCCGACTGGAATTGCATATGCATTAGGCAATAAAGGTTAACGACAGGGGAGTAGCGAGCAGCGAGACAAGTGTGACGTACCTCGCTCGAGGAGGCAAGTCAACGAGCCCGGTGCCTTTTCTTTTAAGGAAACGAGACGAGGAGTGAGCTCGAACTGCCCACGTTGCAATTCAGGCTGCAACTTCGCCAATGTTGTCGATCACTCGACCTACCGATACTCTCTCGATCTGGAGTGCGAAAAAAAAGCAAAGCGGTCTAACGGTACATTTTGCGTCGGGCAAGGAACATTGCGTATTTTCTACTCGGGAAGATCCAATTTGCAAATAATAGCTGCTGAGTATTTTTAAAACGTTATTACGAAAGTTAAAAGAAAATTCTTAATCCTTGAACTACTAAAAAAATGTTTCACTTCTCTATTAAGAATTTATCAAAGGCAAAGTGCTTCAACGTTCTCGGTAAAAAAAAGAACATGTTTCAAAAATATTCAAAGTCCCGCGTAAAAAAAAAAATTGAACAAAAGCTACTTGCAGAGAATTTCAGTCCCGCTATCTCGAAGTGGGTGGCGCCGGGAAAATTACGGAGAAGTCAGGTTTTGCGAAACCATTATATATATATATCGAACTGCGAGACGAGATTTTTTTTTCGAAAATTTTATTGAAAGTTTGATAAGCCGTGCTCCGAGGAGCGTAGATAAGAGCGCGAATCGTGCAGATAAGAAGCATACATCGAGCGCGCGACTCGCGTTGTTATCCGCGTTCAGAAATTGTAATTGAATGTTAAAAAAGAAAATGATTTTAACGTATCGTAGAAATACTGCTCGAGTAACGCGAAAGGATAAATAAAAAATATTTAAAAGGGAAAGAGAGAAAGAAAGAGTCTCGCATGCACTGAAAAAAAGGATAACAATAATTCCTCCGTAGATTGCGAGCCAAGATAATCTGAGCGATTGCCAATGTTCCCGAGCAGGGTCACTCGGATAGCAGGACCTGGAAAAAAAATAATAACCATTCCACGAATGAACTTTAGCATTTCTATTTATGCAAACTCGCAAATCTTCGTGGTCCGTTGATGGACATGTTTCTAGATGGTGAAGAGGGTCGTTATCGCGATTCCAACCGGGCCTTTTTAGGCAAGAAAAGGAATCTCTCCTCGGTATAATTATTTCGCTCGATCAAATCTCATGCGAGTATTTGTTAATATTTGTGAGTATCCGTGTGAGTGCCTACGAGTATCAGTGAGGACCCGTGCGCGTATTTGTGAGTATCCGGGAGCATCTGGGAATATTTGTGAGTATTTGTGAGTATTTGTGAGTATTTGTGAGTATTTGTGAGTACTTGTGAGTACTTGTGAGTATTTGTGAGTATTTGTAAGTATTTGTAAGTATTTGTAAGTATTTGTGAATATTTGTGAGTATCTGTGAGTATCTGTGAGTATTTTTGAGTATTTGTGGACATTTGTGAGTATCTGTGAATATTTGTGAGTATTTTTGAGTATTTGTGGGCATATGTGAGTATCTGTGAGTATCTGTGAATATTTGTGACAATATGTGAGTATTTATGAGTATTTGTGAGTATCTGTGAGTATTTGTGAGTATTTGTGAGTATCTGGGAGTATCGGTGAGTAACGAACTTTAGCATCTCTGTTGTGTGCAAACTCGCAAATCTTCGCGGTCCCTTGATGGACATGTTCCGTGATGATGAAGATGGTCGTTATCGCGATCTCACCCGTGACTTTTTATTCGAGAAACGCGAGGGATCTCTCCGCGCTGTGTCTCCTTTCGCTCGAACAAATCTTATTTACAACTGATCTCGGATGCGGAGGTTTTGTTCTACGGACGTTTCTTCTACGTCAGCGGCGCGAGCGTCGGATAGAACGCCGCGGGGACTCCGGTCCACGGACGTCATGCAAAAACACGCGAATAGTAAGAGACGTAGTGCGACTAGACACGCGTAATTATTTAAAAACAACTTGTCTATATCTGTGAGGCCGCACCGGGAAGCGGGGAACGCTCGGTGGACTCGCGTTGCCGAATAAAATGACACAAATGAGTAGCAATCAAGCGGTGCGTACTGGCGCGAAGGTATTACGTTACGCCCACGCGATACGGACACGCAACGGGCATACAGAGAGATGCGCGAGCAAGCAGAGGTATAATATTGGCGCGGGTGCGGGCAGACGAATTGCCGCTGCTGCTGCCGATGCCTATAGCACTGGTGGAAATGTTAAATGATTCGCCTCTTAATGGGCCAACTTCCCGGACACGACGAGTTTCGCGGGCAATCGTCAGCTGCGACAATGACATTGCCAGCCAGCTGGCCAGTTACGGAGAACCTCGCAGTCGAGCACCACCGAGAGACAAAAAGGAACCGCTATTAAAAGTGTAACAGTTATAGGGAGTATGGGATATTCTATATTCTACATTCCAAATTCGGGTTTTTTTTTAAATGCCTTAATAGGTCGTACGTCTTAATAAGAGCACCGACGGGAGACAAATTATGATTTACGTTAATCGACTTCAAGAAAAAGTATTGTTTAATCTTGTTTTTTGTTTTTTTTTTTTGGCCACACAATTTTTTATCGAGAATTCTTCAGTAGTTAATAGTTAGAAACGTCGTTCCGACAATGTCGAAAAATTCCCAGGTCTGAATATAATTTTTAAAAGAATTGTCACTTTTTAGAAGCGGATTGTTTTTGTTATTTAGAAATTGATAATAATTGTAATTGTATGATTGGCGTTCAGCGATTTCAGAAAAAAGTTATGTTTAATTTTGTTTTGTTTTTTTGTCACATTTTTTATCGAGAATTGTTCATTATTAATCGTTCGTAACGGTGTTCCGACAATGTCGAACAATTCCTAGAACTGAATATAATTGTTTTTAAGGATGTCATTTTTTAAAAGCAGTTCTTTTTAATGGTATTGAGACATTGATAATAATTGTTCTACCGCAAGTACTGCAGTGATGAGTACCTCGCGCATTGACCGAGCCAACTGGTTCTTTTTTGCACTGTCGAGGTGTATTCGATCGGTTTATATTCTAAATTCGGATTTTTTTAATGCCTTAGTAAGGCGCACGTCTTAATAAGAGCACCAACGGGAGACAAATTAGGATTTACGTTAATCGACTTCAGGAAAAAGTATTGTTTAATCTTGTTTTTTTTTTTTTTTTGGCCACACAATTTTTTATCGAGAATTCTTCAGTAGTTAATAGTTCATAACATTGTTCCGACAATGTCGAAAAATTCCCAGGTCTGAGTGTAATTTTTAAAAGAATTGTCACTTTTTAAAAGCGGATTGTTTTTGTTATTGAGAAATTGATAATAATTGTTCTACCGCAAGTACTGCAGTAATAAGTACCTCGCGCATCGACTGACCCGACTGGTTCTTTTTTGCCCTGTCGAGGTATATTCGATCGGTAAGAGAGGAGCAAAAAACCGACGAGAACTTTGCGCCTCCGAGTCGGAGCCGAGATTCTCTCCCAGCGCCGCTGACGTTAGTAGTTCAAGAACGTCAGAGAATCGGCGCAAAAAACATATGTACGCGAATGACGAGTGAGGGGGGACAGAGCGCAAGACAAACGAGAAGATCGAGAGAGGCAGAAGAAACATGCGTTGCGTCGCTCTCGGGGGACTCCGCTGAATAACATCGGCGCGGAGAGGCGCCAGCGGTGCACAAGTGTGGTGCAACGCAGCCCCGTAGTACTCCGAACGAAAGAGAAAACGCATCCGATTTCGAGAGGGGGACAACGTATTTTTTTTTTCGACAATAAATAAAATCGGTGAAAGTCGCTCGCGAGATTTTTGGCCCCAAGACTTTTGTCTCATTCGTGTCCGAAAAAAATACTCGTACCGTCCGATGCAAACCGAGTCGAGCTTTGTAGATTAATTTGTGGAACTGTCCGCGTCAATACGTCATTATAGCTCACCAAGGCTTTTTGTCTCATTCGTGTCCGAAATAAATATTTGTAAGGTAAATGTACACATGCTGGAACAGTTAAGAGCATCCCCAGATTCCAGCAGTTATTAATTGGTCAATAACAAATCTTTTGTGAAAATAACTGAAACCAATGTGAAGCTGATGCTTTCTAGTTTACAAAACGCATCGATTATTTACAAAAAGAATTTTTTTTATTATGGAAGAACAAGAGACAAGAGAGTCGAAACGTCAAAATGACAAGAGACCTTTTAACAAAATGCAACAACGAAGTATAATTTAGGCTTAAAACTTGTATAACTTTTTTCTGTGCGTCAAATAATGTGTGTCGATACGATTAGTCATATCAATTTAAATTTCTAATACTTCAATTCGGAATTAATCAAATCTGCATAAGAGTGTCCGACGACTGGGTCGCGGATGTAGTAACGCTTGTGCCAATTTCCGGACACAATATCGTCTACCTTTTAACAAAATGCAACAATAGTCAATAATTTAGGCTTAATTCTTCTATAACTTTTTTCTGTGCGTCACATAATGTTTGTGATCCGATTAGTCATATCAATTTAAATTTTTAATACTTCAATTCGGAAAGAATCAAATCTGCATAAGAGTGTCCGGCTACTGGGTCGCGTATGAAGTAACGCTTGTACCAATCTCATTGGATTTCTGAAACTTAAATTCGGAAAAAATCAAATCTGCATAGGAGTGTCCGACGACTGGGACGTGTTACATTCTTACTGTTCCCCTACCTTCCGATGGAAAGCGAATCGAGGTTTGCAAATTAATTTGTGGAACGATCAGCAACAATATATCATTCTAGCTCAGCGAGGCGAACGTACGATTACGCGGGTTTTGTAACAGTGATAATTCAGGCCGAGTCGGCAAGCGCGAAGAGATAGGTAGAAGAAAACACACGCGCGCATAGCGTCGACGTTATATTGCCCGACAACGAGGATAGCGTGGGTTACCTGGGACCGCGTGTCGCAATCGGACATGACGTGTGCCCGGTCCCGACCTCGCCAGATACGTATGCAAAGTTTGCGTCAGCGGCGAGCGTTTCTCGCTCGATCGAATTTTCATAAAGAATACGCGGGAAACTACGAATCGCCGATAAATCGGTCGATCCTTGGTCTGCCGATTCTTGTTTTTCCGCCGATTCGATGTCGGAAGAACGCACTTCACCGAATGGAAAGTAACACGTCGAATCACCTTGAATACCGGTGCTGAATAAAATTATCGAGGTCCGATGCCGGAATCGATAAATCGTTATTTTACCAAGGAAATGCCGGGAATAACGTGTCGGTTACCGTTCGCAAGGTCTTCGGCGTGTAAATCAGATTGGATATGGTTTCTCGCGTCTCTTTCCGGCGGATTAAATTTTATATCGATTTACAATAAAACCTCGATTGTCCGGGAATGGGCGAGGGGGGGATTAAACGTGACTAATTATTTTTCTGAAAAAGCTGTAAGATTTATGGATTCATTAAAATCAGTTAATTTCAATATTAAAATTAGTTAAATTCAATCTTAAAATTAGTTAAATTCAATATCAAAATTAGTCATTTTCAATGTTAAAATTCGTTAATTTTAATATTAAAATCTTACCGAAATATTCGAAGCAACAATAGAAACCTGTATTACCGACAAACTACATTTCCGCGGACGAGGCAATGAGATCGACTCAAAAACGAAACGCTTCGGTGAATCGAGGCTCTACTGTTGCATCGTCGGTGAAATCCGCAAGGTCCACGGAGCGGTGCCGCAAATTAGCCGAGCAAATATTCAGCACGCATTCGATATTCCACCGAGTACATGCGATACGATCTCCGAAAGTCCCGTGACTGTTCTCCAAGATCATTTTTTTTTTTTTTTTTTAAGTTTCAGCTCGCGAGACGGGAAATACCAGATTCTGCGTCTGGACCCTGACCCCGTGGGACTCGTGCGCAGGTGAAGGTTGACTCCGTTGAAAGCCTCCTGGCCGTTTCTACTATTGCCGGAGAAGTCGACCTTCTCGGAATCATAAATAAGATCGGCGCGCGGCAGCCGTCATCGACGATCATTGATCCTCCACTCTCGATCTTGTTCCGTCGAATCGATCGATAAATCGATCTTCGCACCGGTCGATATCCGTGGGAATCACACTTTTCCACATCCAGCGAGCATGTCGCACTGGCCATTCAGTCGATGGACCGCTTTTTTCATTCTTCGGTAATTGCTTGCACTTAAGTTATTAAAATAATAATAATTCTAATAATGGCGGCTGGCAATGAGTGATCATTAATCAATAAACCGCACGTGGCGACGGGCGCGCTTTATTCCGAGAATTTAATTACGTCACACGCGCGTACATCGTTCCTCGAAATTAACAGCTCGCTGATACGCGGACGACTAGAAGTTGTCATGCGATGCATTTTTTAAAGAGAGTGCACCTATTTACGATAGAGTTCGCGGTGAGGAGGAGCTGAAACTTATCGTCGTTTCTTTTAGCTTTTGTCATTCGCGGTTTTTCATTTCCACGAACATGTCGGACTGGTCATTCATTCGATGGATCACTGTTTTACATTCATCGGGGATTGCGTTGCACTTATGTATAAAGAAAAAACGGCTATGAGTGATAATTTTTCAATAAATCGCACGTGGCAACGGGCGCGGTTTATACCGACAATTTAACTGCGTCACACTCGTGAAGATCGTTCCTCGAAATTCACACCTCGTTCATACGCGCAGGACCGGAAGTGATTTTCAGACGTATTTTTTTTAGCGAGAATGCACCAATTTTTTTCCACTTCGCGGCGAGGAGAAGCTAAAACTTATCGTAGTTTTTTTCCCCCATTGAGTTTATTCATTCGATGGATCGCTTCTTTCATTCTTCAGTGATTGCATTGCATTTAAGTAAAAAAAAAATAAATGACAGCTGGAAATAAGTGATAATTTTTCAATAAATCGCACGTGGCAACGGACGCGCTTTATACCGACAATTTAACTGCGTCACAGTCGTGACGATCGTTCCTCGAAATTCACACCTCGGTGATACGCGCAGGACCGGAAGTGAACTTCAGACGTATTTTTTTTAGCGAGAATGCACCCATTTCCGTTTGAATTCGCGACGAGTAGGAAAAGAACGAGGACAATTATCGTCATTTCTTCGTTTCTCGTCGAGCGTTACTCATTCGATGGATTGCTTTTTTTGTTCTTTAGTTGCATTGTATTCAAGTAAGCAAAAAAAATATATAAAAAATAAATGGCACCTGGTAATGAGTAATAATTTTTCAATAAATCGCGCATGGAAACGGTCGTGCTTTGTTCCGATAGATTCACTGTAAAAAAAATTTGTTTGAAAATTTATTAACGGTATTGAAAGCTTTTTTACATAAACAGTTTCTGAAATTTAAAACACATGTGTATTGTAATTTTACAGTAAAATTTGTATTTTTAATGAAAATTTTTGCAAATTCCAAGCAAAACATTTCTAATTTTAATATCTCGTATTTTTATTTTACAATAAAAGTGCACTAATGTTCGATTAATGTAAGTAATTTAAGCAAGTTTCAATTTCCAGTATATTCAATTTACAATTAATTTTGACAGTGTTAACTGCCTCACACTCGAGCACATCGTTCCTCAAATTCCACACCTCCTCGATACGCAGACGACCGGAAGTGATCTCCAGACTTTTTTTTTCAGCGAGAATGCACCCATTTTTGTTCGACTTCGCGGCGAGGAGGAGCTAAAACTCACCGTAGTTTTTTTCCCCCATTGAGTGTAACTCATTCGATGAATCGCTTTTTTCATTCTTTAATAATTGCATTGCATGTAAGTTAAAAAAATAAAAAATAAAATAAATAAATAAATAAATGGCATCTGTTAATGAGTAATCATTTTTCAATAAACTGCACGTGGCAGTGGGCGCGCTTTATTCCGACAATTAAACTGCGTCACACCCGTGAGCATCGTTCCACGAAAAGCACACCTCGTTCGTACGCAGACGACCGGAAGTGGTCGTGCGACGCATTTTTTGAACGAGAGTGCACCCATTTTTTGTTCGACATCGCTGCGAGGCGGAGAAGAACGCGAAGTTCAAAGTTATCGCCGTTTCTTTGTTTCTCGTCGAGTGTAACTCGCGACTTCCTTCGTCGATAATGGACCGTTAATGTGCCATTGAAAGCTCCATCAGTCCGACCACTTCGCGGGAACACTTATGGCCGCTCACTATTATCCGGGTAAATTATGTAGGTGACTATAATTCCAATGGCCTTTGCAGAGGCGAGGAGGCCTCGCGTGAATGGATTCCGCGACATTCGATATTCCTGGCCTCCGTTATTGCATAGTGATATTTAATAATTCACGTCGAATTGAAAAAAAAAGTGCCAGCTACGGTGAATTCGAGACTTTTCGTTGCCATTGCAATCTCCCGCGAGCTCCGAATCGAGCACCGTCGAGATAACGGAACGGCAAGTATAGTCTCATTTTTTTTTTTTAAATCTGATAACTGATAAGACAAACAGCTAGCGATATCGCTCCGTACGAATTAGATAAATTTTCTCGGTGCCGCAATCGCGGGGCAAACAAGGTGAGAGAAACCAGGCGTTGCCCAAGCCTTATCGTCTTCGAATAGAACGACCGAGATCAAAACGCTCGGAGCCTCGAGTACGCGATTTTGAAAATGATAATCACTTAGGAAAAAAATTATCACTCAATGATTATCATTAGAATAATAAAAAAAAAAAGACACACTGGACAAAAATCTTGCGAGCTGCCAAAGAAAAGAAAATTATTTCAATTATAGTTTGAATTCTTAAAATTCCATACGATATTGAAACAATGACCGCAAGAATGTCAAGGTGACATGTCATCGTTTCAATCCCGTATGTAATTCTAAGAATTGAAATAGATTTTTTTTTCTTCGGCGTTAAGTCATCGATATATTTTTTTCGATGCGTCGATGTTCGATCGATGAAGCGAACAAATCTGTCGAATCTTCGGTACGAATGACTCAATTTCGCTGTCAATGACCGTCCGAACGTTCATGATTAATTTATCAACGTCAGTCTTCCACGCTTGCCCGATGTGCTGTTGTGATTGCATGACACGATCCATCGCATCGGTCGGTCGATAAAACATTTCTCATAAAAATATGTACGTGACAAGAGAAATGCCCGACGGTAAGCGTCATCGAGTTCGAGTAAAAGTTCCAAGTCCGCGAGTCCATTGTAAAATAAGATCATGAATCATTTTTGTAATCGTTTCCGTCGGAATTGATTTTGTGACATTCATTGTCTCGATCACGACTATCTGATTCGGCACACGGCCATTTGGGGCAGTCAAATAAAAAAAAAACGTTAATCGCTTCCGAGGCTATTGCTCTGTTAAGAATCAAAGTCCGAGGAGAGTCGCTCTCTCGCTGATGATAAATACGCTTAGTCCGTCGGTCTTTGGTTTCCTTCATTTTTCCACCAGAGTGCAGCAAGTGCGTTTATTCAACGCTTTAAATTTCAATACCGTCCGTCGATCGTGAAGGAATCTGTGGATGGTAACTAGCTCACAGCCGGAATGTTATCCGTTGCGATGTCGGTAAAGCAGGTTCCTGCAATTTCAAGTTAGAGTCCTCTTTTGCCAGGCAGAGTGTGTAGAAAAAGTCGGCCTTGAAATTTCGACCCAGAAATCACATTTTTACGTATACAATCAATGTCAGACTTTTCGCGTCCACCCGCTGCAAGAGGCGCGATAGGTCGTGATCGATATTGATCCGCAGCGCCGACTCGGCTCATCGTCGGCACAACGACTTTTTGTGGCCATAAACGGTAAAAGGCACTCCGGGGCCCCGAGCTCGTGCGGGCCTGAATCATAGAAGCTCCAGAGGCCATAAAACAACCCACACGCACCGCCAAGTTATCGTATACCGGTCTCGAATCCTAATACACTCCCCGAGGAATTTCCTTTGTATCGCCGCATTTTTAGCCGGATGTGTCTACGAAGCTCGAGGAAAACGATAAGAGGGAAGCGTATCGTAAAAAGCCCTCGAGGCCCGCACAATGGCCTATTGATCCGATCGACTTTTTGTCCGACCGTCGTATCGTGGATCGTTAATTCTACCGATTTCGAGAAAATTTTGTAACCATTTTGCTCCCTTGTTCAAGCTTCGAGCTGGTTCGTTGAAGCATCGAATGATCGTATGGTGAATCGTAAATTCCACCGATTCTACTGAACGAAGAAAATTTAGGAACGTTTCCGCTCGACCCCCCACCCGCGAACAGAATCGATGCTAATTAGAGAGGTTGGAGCGCTTCACACTAAGGCAAATGAGTGGTAGATTTTTAAAGTCGTTTATACAAGATTTTACGCATCCATTTATTATAGTAATGGTTATTTGTATTACAGCAGATGTCCTTAACATAGGAAAACATTGATTGCAATGGATTTGCAAAAATATGAACTGGTTTGTGCTAACTTTCGAAAATCTACAAATGCGTTCAGTTTTTTCAAAGAATAATCCGTAATTCTTGCTCGATTTTGATGTTTTACGGCTCATTCTCTTCCTCGAAAGATACTCTACCAATTCACCGTCTAGATATTCGCTAGTACTTTCCGTTTAAAAACTGTCAGCTGTTTTTTTACTAAGGAATTTCCCCAACGGATAAACAAAAGCCTGTCATTTTTTAAACGGAAAATACTATCGAATATCTGAATGGCGAATTCGTGGAGGATCTTTCAAGGACGAGAATGAGCCATAATACATCAAAAACTCGTAAAAATTACGGACTATTCTTTCAAAAAACTTAACGAATATCTACCTCATCGAAAATCACCACAAACAAGTTAATATTTTTGCAAATCCGTTGCAACTAATGTGTTTCTAGGTTAAAGACATCCGCAGCGATAAAAACAACCATCCGCTATAATCATTAGATGTTTAAAAGTTTGTATAAACGACTTTAACAAAACTCATTCGACTAGTCTGAAGCTCCACCTGAAGGTAGCTCCAGCAAGTGGTGTTCATTTCGTGTAAATTCGAGAAATTCGGGCAAGAATTGCAAACACTTCCCGATGTTATAAAAATCTCAAAAAACTCATACTTATTATAGGTACTGAAAAGACTAATTTTGTATAATAACAATTTCAAAATGTTATTAACAAATTGTTGAAAAAAAAATTGTTGATCAAAATATGCAGTACCTCAACTTTTTTAAAATGAAATTGCTTCGTTCATTTTTTGGAACACGTATGAATTTTCTCAGATTTTTATCTTTATTTTGACTTTCCTTGTTTTTTACATGGAAAAATGTGCAAAAATCAAAATAAAGATAAAAATCTGAAAAAATTCATACGTATTCCGAAAAATGAACGAATCATTTTCATTA
>JAPYZC010001188.1:0-22697 GCA_030522665.1 Ichneumoninae sp. A BG-2022a
ATTGCAGCGATGGTACTTGTTTTAGTTGTTGAAAAAAACAACCCGAGCTCACGTCATCACAACAATAGACGTTTTATATTTCACCGAATACCGACACGACGACGTAAAGATTTAGATATTTTTTAAATTAATTAATTAATTTTGAATAAATATTTATATTTTCCATATGTTTTTATTTGAAAAAATATATTAAAACAAAATGTAAAAAAACAATTCAAATAAAATATTACTACACGTACAGAAAAAAATTAATAATTATTAATTTAATTCGTCATACAAAAATTCTCTTCGGAATTACCCTAATTGCAGCCATGGTACTTACTTTAGTTGTTGAAAAAAACAACCTGAGCTCACGCTCCCGTTATCGCTACGGTTGGCGGAGCTACTTGAAAAGGCGGTACGATGAATTACAAACAAAGTATATTGCGATTGAAACGGAGTGCAGAGTCCGCTTGATCGAATACTGAAGAGTTCAATCATTCGCGTTATCTCACAACGGATGAAAGGACAAAAAAATTAATCGAATGCAATCAATGTCTATTCTACATGCTGCGCCATTAACTGTATCTGTATACGACGGTAAATTACATAGTATCAAAGACACATTATAGTCTCTATAATTCTACTCTGCCCTAAGATCAAATTAATTAAATCGTCAATTAAATTCGTAAAATAATTTTATCAAAGCGATAAATGAATGTTTAATTTTTACATAAGAAGCGTGCAATCGGTAATAAATTCGTAATTGACCTTTGGATTATAACCCGAGTACCGTGATCTTCAAATATTATGTATGAACTTTGTACTTGCTCAGAAATCACGAAAATCACGAAATTAATTATATTAATAAATCGACGACGAATTTATCATTGAACCGTAGCTTCCCAATTCCAACTGTATAATGCATCGAAATCGGTAATAAATTCGTTATTTACCTTTGGATTTTAACGCAGGTGCCGTACTATTGAAATATAATACGTAAACTTTGTCCTTGCTCCAAGATCACGAAATTAATTCTATTAATAAATCGACGACGAATTTATCATTGAACCGTAGCTTTCCAATTCCAACTATATAATGCTTCGAAATTGCGCCCAAGTTTTTGTTTATTACACGTGGACACTGTCGCGCTGTAATTTGACGCTGGAAAGTTAAGAAAATCATTCCGGCGACTTTGACCGGAAACTCTACGGAATGCGGTTAATAAAGTTCCTCGACGGGTTCATTGTGTTCACACTGCACTAAAAACGAATTTCCGCGCAATCGTGATTCGGCATGTCTCGACACAATGTACTAACTCACGCCGGCTCGTATGCTGTTTAGAAACATCGCTATTCATTTATTCGAAACTTCAATCGCGGGAAAACTCGCGATGCTGATGGAAAATCGTTATCGATGAGGCAATCATTTTTTAACATTACAAAAATGCACTTGATCATTTTTAATATTTCTTTTATTTTTTTTACATTGCGTGGACTAAACACCTCCGATGTCGTATACAACGGTAAATTACATAGTATCAAAGACACATTATATAATTATAGTCTCTATAATTCTACCCCGCTCTAAGATGAAATTAATTAAATCGTCAATTAAATTCGTACGATACTTTCATCAAAGCGATAAATGAATGATTGATTTTTACATAACAAGGGCACAATCGGTAATAAATTCGTAATTGACCTTTGGATTATAACCCGAGTACCGTGATCTTCAAATATTATGTATGAACTTTGTACTTGCTCAGAAATCACGAAAATCGACGACGAATTTATCATTGAATCGTACCTTCGCAACTCCAGCTATAAATGCTGCGAAATTGGCAATATATTCGTGATTGGGCTTGGGATTTTAATACTGGTATCGTGCTCTTCAAATATGATGTGTAAAATTTGTCAATCAGTAGTCTTTATTCAGTGTACAGCGTCTTCCGCTTTTTACACACTCCTCTTAACTTCTCGCACATCCTCAATATCAATCCACTCATATCAACTATGACCATTCCTACATTACACACTTATATCTATGCTTACATTACATATATCTCGTACATATTTGTTATGCAATACTGATACATAGACATTTTTACATTTTTGACACATACTCACTGCCACTTATCACTTTAGATTTTTTCCGTTAAACTTAACCATTAATACTAATACATGAAATAAAATTCTAACATTGTGTAAAATTTGTCTTTGCTCCGAGATCACGAAATTAATTCTATTAATACATCGACAATCAATTTATCGTCGAATCGTAGCTTCGCAACTCCAGTTACATAATGCGTCGAAATCGGTAATAAATTCGTGATTGAGCTTGGGATTGTAATCCTGGGGTTTTTCATATACAAAGTGTTAAAATTATACTTGTCCCGAGATCACCAAATTAATTTGATTAATACATGGTGGCCGTTTTGTCACCGGTAAAAAAATCCCTGACTTTTCCCGGACTTTTTACTGACCAATTAAAAATGTTCCCTGACCAAACTTTTAACGAGTTATAATAAAAAAAATTCATGATGCAAATGAAAATGTCTAATTATTATATTAACATTTAATTATATTTTTTTTGTTCAAAATGTTCCCATTTTTTTAAGCTCCCTTTGTTTAGTTCTTATTTGTTTATAGAAGGTTCGGCGACAATTTACTTTTTCCGTGACCAATTTTGAAATTCCCTGACTTTTCCCTGTTTTCCCGGTTTTCCCTGACCGCGGCAAACATATAATAAATCATGGCTAATTTATCATTGAATCGTAGCTTCGGAAGTCAAGCTACATAATGCATCGCAATCCATGATAATCCGTAATAAATTGGGCTGAAGGACTTAGGTCCATGGCCTATTGGCAATAGAAATAACATTATAAAGTATAAATAATCTTCAAAATGTACCAGCATCCATACCGTGTAATATATTGTCAATAAATACATTTACTGCTACTACTCCGTAATAAATTCGTGATTGACCTTTGGATTTTAACGTAGGTGCTGTGCTCTTGAAATAGAATGCATACATTTTGCACTTGCTCCGAGGTCACCAAACTAATTCTATTCATAAATCGAAGACCAATTTATCATTGAACCGTAATTTCGGAACTCTAGCTACACAATGCGTCGCAATCGGTAATAAATTCGTGATTGATCTTTGGAGTTTAACGCAGGTGCTGTTAAAATATTATGCGTAAACTTTGTACTCGTTCCGAGGTCACCAAATTAATTCTATTCATAAATCGAAGACCAATTTATCATTGAACCGTAATTTCGAAACTCCAGCTACACAATGCGTCGCAATCGGTAATAAATTCGTGATTGAGATTGGGATTTTAATCCTGGTATCATGCTCTTCAAATATGATGTGTAAAATTTGTGCTTGTCCCGAGGTGTCCAAATTAATTTTATCAATAAATCGATGACCAATTTATCATCGAATCGTAGCTTCGCAACTCCAGCTGTATAATGCATTGCAATCCACAATAATCCGTAATAAATTCGTGATTGATCTTTGGATTTTATCGCAGGTGCTCTTCAAATAATATGCGTAAACTTTGTACTTGCACCGAGGTCACGAAATTAATTTTATTAATAAGTCAATGACTAATTTATCATTGATTTGTCGCTTCGCACTGCGGACATATAATGGATCGCTTTATAGTAGACTTTCCTGTCAATCGATGCACATCGTACTGATTAGCTGCGATTATGCATATCGGACCATCTATCGACGCGATTATAATCTTCAGAAATGAGTGTGTCGACAAATGTTGTCTTCTACATTGGAACTCTTTTCGCGATTTCATGATCTAACGCTATCAGTTTTTTTTTCTGTCAATAAGAAATCGCAAGTAGGTGTATGAAAAAGTAGAAGCGAGTTGCCCTCGTTAAATGAGAAATCGACAGGAAAATTCCTGACCTTGATCGTAATTCGATCGTTACGCAACGAGTGTACAGAATCTCACGGTCTTTTTCCTCAGGACGATTGAATTGTATCGTACACAGTGCAAAGACATGTACCAAATCGAACGCAAACAAAATTACATAATTCTTATTCAACTAGGAACTCAACCCACATAACACGGAACTATTTTAAACATTTTTCGAAAATATGTCTTTGCAATATTGAAAATATTTTACCGATATCCAAAAAAAGTTGTGAAATGTTTTAAAAACATTTTGAAAATATTTTTTTGTCCGCTCATAAATCTTATATTGAAATGTTTCCGAAATGTTATATAAACATTCCAGCGAAATGTCGAAGATTGTATCACCGATCCAATTTGCGATGAAACATGAAATAAAAAATATTTAAAAACATTATTTTCATGTAATTCAGAAATATTTCATAAGATATGAAAGACTGGAAATATTTCTAAATTGACTTCAAAATATTGCGTGCTATATGGGACCTTATTTTTTTTAACCGCGTATCCACGAAAAATATATAGGGTACTTAAAAAAATTGGACAATGTTTCATATAAAGTAATGTGAAATTTATCCTTCGCCATGCGATGTCAAGTCGAACACGAAAATAACGTTATTTATTTTTTACAGGATGCTTGGCATATCTTGTAGCAGCGCGGGTGTCGCGCTTCTAATTTTGCTCGTGGTAATTTGTGCAGTTAGCGAAGGTGCCAGGTACCGAGCAAAGTTCATCGTGTTCGTGGTACTATCGGCCATAGCTGCGACATGGTGCATACCAATTATGTTTTTAAATCCACGGGATTGGAGGAACGCCCTGTGAGTATTATCTTTAAACACAAAGGTCAATGGGAACCAGCTGTAAAATTAATTTCCGTCGATCTAAAAATAATTAATAATTAACAATAATTACTGTGTGATTTTGTTAAATATCGCTACTCAGAGATATTATTAACCATTTTATCGATTAGAATTCCAGCGTGGGGCGCCAGACAAATAGCGAAGCTTCTGGGCGTCACCTTCAAAGTTCGCGGACACGAAAATATAGTCAAGGACACCGGTTGCATCGTGTTGATAAATCATCAGAGCGCCATCGATTTGTGCGGTAAGTTTGCTCTCTGTGCAGGGCGAGCGGGGCAAAACAACCATCCGTTTGAGATGAGAGTATTTATTTTTTATATGCCGCGAAATACATATATATACTTTTTGTATAGGGTAAAAGTGGGGAATATGGCCCGGTCCATATATCATTGATTTACGTGTTCATCGAAGTGGGTCATATTCACCACTTTTACCCTACATTGCCCGCTCTTCTTTACAACGTACAAGGCTCGGAAGAGAATAGTTGTTGGTCACATTAATGTACTATTTTTACCTGTCAATTCACCGGAAAAAGTGTCTTTACCTTTTTGCCGAAAAGTGCACAGTTACTGAGTTATTCAAGTCCGGGGGTCAAACTGACCTCGCGTGCATTTAATGATTCGCTACGGAGATGTCGTCACTAAGGACTAAAAATCCAACCACCATACCAGCCGTATACGTTATATGTGTCGGATCGGCGGGCAGTTTAAGGTTGTATTTTCCTAAAGCAACCCGATTTTCAACCCTAGACCTAGAGCTGTCGGTGCGTAGCGTTGGAAATTGGATTGTTTTTGTAAAAGTCCAACTGTAAACCAACTTTCTATCTGACGCATATAACGGTTGGAATTACGGTTGGTTTTGAAATATCAACCAAAACTCAACCAGAAGGTTGGAATCAGAGTTGGTTTGGCGCACCGATCGACTGGCTGAGTTGGAGTAGATTGTTATAAAACAACCCAAATCCAACCCAAAGTTTTACCGCTGGTTTGTCCGCGAGGCCTTCGGAGACCTTGCAACTTGGTAGATGCAACTGTAGTATTTTTTCAGTTTTAGCGGAACTTTGGCCGGTACTCGAGCGTTGTACCGTCGTAGCTAAGAGACTGGTTCTTTACTTCGGTACTTTCGGAATGGCATCGTGGCTGTGGGGCACGATATTCATCGACAGAAAAAAAGTAACGGAGGCCAAAGACACAATAAACTCAACGGCTGGTATAATCAATCGCAGGAAGGTGAGCAATCCTTGAATCAATGAATTTTCATACGCGCTAGACAAATTTTACAACGTCTTGATTTTCCTTGCAGGCAAAATTGCTGCTATTTCCCGAAGGCAAAAGGCACTCCGGTAACACGATAATGCCCTTCAAAAAGGGCGCTTTTCACGTTGCAATTGAGTCACAAACGCCGATCCAACCGGTCGTCGTGTCGAAATATTACTTTCTCAATGACAAAG
This sequence comes from Ichneumoninae sp. A BG-2022a, assembly GCA_030522665.1. Lineage (NCBI taxonomy): Eukaryota > Metazoa > Arthropoda > Insecta > Hymenoptera > Ichneumonidae > Ichneumoninae sp. A BG-2022a. The sequence continues at coordinate 6,227 of JAPYZC010001188.1, forward strand.
CGAAGAAATTTGAATCGGGTGAGTTTTTTGGCATTCCGTAAATTTTACATTTTAAAAACCGGGTCCCGACTGCACGTAGCAAGTCGAGCGTAAGTAATCCCTTACACTTGTGTTTCAGGGATGAGTTACATAACTATCCTACCGCCAATCCCTACCGCGGGCCTCACCAAAGAAGATATTCCAAATCTCATGGATAAGACTTACGAGGCGATGAACGCAATGTTCGTGGAAAGTTCGAAGGAAGTTTTAGCGGAACGCAAGGAACGTTCACTGCGTTCGTGAATGACTAAAATAAATCCGCCACACGTTCGGCAGTTTTCCTACTACGATATGCTATTTTAAGCATCTTATATCTTAGGATATAAATAGACACGACATATCGATATAATGCATATATGTGATGACCGCGCGTATAAGGGAATAACGACGGAAGCTCGGATATTCATTCCTACTGAAGCTCAAACATAATATATTTTCTCTATGTATATAGTATAAATAACGTACATTTTTGCACGAATAAATTAATGCGACATAAATTTGTTGAGGCCACGTTTTGTCATAAAAAAAGAATTATTCTTTCGATTCGATTATTACAACCGTTTAGAATCACTTGATTTCGACATCGAACGCATCGGGGGAGGCGCCTTTAATCGTACACCGTCCAATTGGACACTCGTTCGTTATAACGGATATAAATCGTACAACGCAAAAAAATGTTACAAACATTCACAACAGCGTTCTAGTGTATACAAATATCTAATACTTACTTAATTAAGGTGAAGTGAAAATCACGTGACGGAGTCATGAGTGTGAGAAAGGTAGTTGCAATGTTCAAATTAACTTTATTCAGTGGTGCTAATTTTTTTTTTTTAAAGATTAATTTGGGCCGCTTGCAAAATTACCGTGTGCATTCGGCTCGAATTTGCTTTTTTCATAAAACATTAGCACCCTTGAAAAAAGTTCATTACAGTTTTCATTACCGACCGCGATATTTCACTTCCCCTTAACGGATCAAAAACTGTACACCGCCATTTCCATACACGATAAAAAGTTTACGTATCCATATGTAACACATTTGTAATTTTACAACATTGCGTTGTAACACTTGCCAAACGTAACAACTTTAAAACATAACATCTCCAACATACTGCACATATGTAGAACTCTACACGCGAGCAACCTGACACAGACCGACAGGAAAGACGGGTTTCGAGAGGATTGCTTGATGAGGGTCACTGTTATTATGCAGGTAAGATGAACCAAGTACCGACTGCTGACTGTTCATCACATTGTAACCCGCCACGTGGTTCATTTTACCTACATAATAACAGTGTAAGCTTGCTCGCGTGTAGTTTTACACATGTTTCGATATACTGGACGTGTTATGTTTTAAACTCACAACGAAATGTTAGAAACTCACAAATGTGTTGTAATGAATACGTACAGTTTTTGTCATGTAGTGAAATAATCGTGTATCCGTTAATAATAAGTTTTTGACCCGTTAATTAAGCAAATGTTAAACATTTGCGTCGTACACTTGAAGGAAGTTGTGAACGTTTGCAACATTTTTTTGCAGAGTACGATTTAGTTACGATATAACGAACAAATTTATCTAAGGAACGAATATACGATTGAAGGCGCCTCTACCGGGGAAATCCTGCGCGTTTGGAAGCACCGGGTGTTCTGATTTACCCGACGATGATGCAGCATTTATCGTGGTCTCGTTCCTTACTCAAGGTGGTAAGTTCGTGAACGTTGCCGGCGGTTTAAAAAACGAGGGTTCTCACTGCATTGCCAATAACCTCAATGGGACGAGATCAAAACAATTGAAAACAATTCGAAGCTCATCGAAGCCGGTCATGAACAAGTGTATAAAATTGTTACTGAGAAAACCGGAAACGATACGACATTTCAGATGCCTAAGCACACGGACGAAACAATCGCCTGCCGAATATTGTCTGGACTTAGTTAGGTAAATTTATATTCGAGTTAGGTAAAATTGCAAACGTTCGTTTCGTAATACTAGTGCCTTATTTTTCAGGAAACATGATTACGAATCTTTTTTATGCACTCTGCTGTTGCCGCAGAATGTACGCTCCGCGGCATTCGCCGTTCGAGCTTTCAACGTAGAAGTCGCCCTGGTCGAAGATCAAGTCAGCGACAATACCATAGGTAGAATGAGATACAAATTTTGGGAGGATGCGTTGGATAAAGTTTACGGCGATACACCACCCAGGAGTCCTGTACCGTTAGAATTACATAGGGTAAATCAACCTTGAATTAAATTCATTGCGACAACAATATTTTACACTATACTGTCAAAAGCTATACTGTAAAAAAAATTGGTATGAAATTATAAGTACCAGACTGGAAGTTTTTATTAAAAAACTGGTATATTAAATTTCATGTACAATTGTGATGAAAGATTAATGTTCGGTGCATTAGAAACAATGGGAATACTTTATTTTTAATAACTTGCTTTAACGTTACTATGAAAGTACTTTAATTTTAATGACTTACCTTAATTCCAATAAACAGTATTTCAAATTTTTTATCATGCCTTTACATTAAATTTAATGTACAAGTATTTGCATGAAAACTTCTAGTGCGGTACAATAAATTTCCTTTTTTTTTTTACAGTGTAACAAATTCAGTTAAGACCGCTGTTGATCTGATTTATTCTAGTAATTGGTATAATATGAGTTATGGGATAAATCAAGATATGAATGCATATTTGAAAGTAACTAACAATTCCCATCTCTGCTACTATTATGGTTCTCTCTTTTTTAAACTCCTTGTATAATTTTATTGTTTAACAGAATTTTTTATTCTTGTAGATATTGAAAACGCAGACTCTGTCGAAGCGTTACTTCAAACGTCTCATAAATGCCCGTCTTGAGAAATTGGGCGTCTCGATGTTCCCGGATTTAGAAGCTTTGGAAAAATACTCGGAAAATTCCTCGTCCTCGATTTATTATCTGCTGCTGGAGGCCAATGGAACAAAAGATGTTCACGCCGATCACACAGCCAGTCATTTGGGGAAGGCTCATGGAATCGTAAACTTGATAAGATCTGTGGCGCATCATGCGCGAAAACGTAATTGCGTTTTACCACAGGATATTTTGATTAAACATGACGTTCCTATGGAGTCAATATTTCGTGGAGAACCGAGCAAAGGACTCAGCGACGTTATATTCGAAGTTTCGTCGAGAGCAAAGCTCCACCTAGACAAGGTAAACAATTTAAAACGTAGAAAAGATTACTTGACCGGTAACATTTTTTACCAATGGATGGCTCTTTTTATAGTTGTATCGTGTGACTAAAAACTGAAGTGTAAATAACTCAATGAAACGCGATACGTTTTTCTAGTTCTAGTCACACGATAAACTAAAATCAATGAATACATTTTTATAAAAATTCTAATATTCAAAATATTAAATTGACCTATTGTGTTGCAGGCGCGTTCGCTTAAAGATTCATCGAAAAAAGAAACGGCAACGATTTTTTTGCCAGGAACAATAGTCAATATTTATCTGGATAAGTTACAACGAGCAGACTTCAATATCTTCTCGCCGCTATTACATAAGAAAAATAATTTATTACCGTTGCAACTTTATTGGAAAAAGTTGACCAAAAAACCATATTAATCGAGTGTATAAATATGTAAATATACGATTATTTATAGCGAAAATCTGTAACGTTCAAAGGAAAACTAGTTTTCCGGAAATACGTCGACTCCGGTTTGAAATTCTCATTTTTCGAGCGGAAGTGACCTCATACCGGAAATTCATCACCACCGGAAAAAAGTAATAGTTTTCTGGATGGGAAGTCTTAACGTATTTCGGCTCGAAAAATGATTTTTTTTGCTCACGACGATAATCTGTGCCGCTATTATGCATCGCACTGTGACACACAACTCAACGAGACGCACTCAATAGAACAACAGTATTGGGGAATAATCATCAAGTCTTGGGATGGAGGCCCCTAGGGGGACCGCCTGGATTTCAAAAAAATTGGATCAAACAAACAAACAACTTTCCAAAATATATTAATATATTAAATATATAAGATTATATGCTTCAAACTCATAACAATTACACGTAACTTTGGTGTTTGTTAGTAAATAAACGCGGAGTCTCATTCCTCGATGCTTCAAGCATCGTTGTAAAAAAAAAACAAAATGTAGGATCTGTATATTAAGAATTATTCGAGATTTTTTCTATCCATGCCGTACAGTAATTGTTTCAATGATTCTTCGTTGATAGTCTCCAGAGGACTGTTGCCAGAACAATTCTCCCTGAATATTCCATCGATAGCGTTATTTAAGTCCCTCTGAAGACTGTTCGTATTTGTAGTTTCGCAGACTTCGTGTGACCCGTTTTGTCGTATTTCCTCGTTACCCGGTGATTCCAGTCGCAAATGTTCCATCTCCGTCGACGGAGACGATAAATCGTTTTCCAACGGCGACATTACCAACGAAAAGAAATCGTTCGTTTCGTTAGTTTGCATCTTTTCTTTCGCAGTGCGCTCTTGACTAGGCGAAGATGTGCAGCATTCCTTTGAAGTGCTCTCCTTCGATAGTCCATGATTATTCCACAGATGGTTTTCGTTGCTCTGGTTCGCTTTTTGATTGTCTACTCGGCTCGGCGAATCCGTATTTTGCTTCTCGTTGAGAAAACTGGTTGTTCTCGCATCAGCTTCTCTAGTCAATATGGGCTGGCCGTGAGTGTTCACTATAAGGATAAATTTATTGTTTTCGTTCGGTGAGAGTTCCGATACAACTTGGTTTTGTAACAAAATCCCATTCTCCGTAACCGTGAGAGGCTCGGAAGAAGAATTTAGTTGCATGAGGCCTGCTGTGGAACTTTCGGCTACAGGTGGACACGAATCTTCCGGCTGAGCTTGACACTTGTGCGTTCTTTGACTGACCTGAACGATAGAGGACAAATTGAACAATTGTTAATTGCACTAATGTACGTGTATGATTTTTCTCTCTTGTCTCTTACTTTATATCGAAAACTTTTTCCACATGCGGTACATTTGTACGGCATAACACCCGTGTGAATGCGACGATGAACCAAATAGGAAACTCGTTGACGAAAGCATTTGCCTGATGAAGAAAACAATAAGGCAGATATAAACGATATAATATAATTATTTATATAGTTAACATAATTTAATTATTTTATACGTTTTTTTTGGGAGTTTATAAAAAAGGGGAGTAATATGATTACGTTGATATACAAAACGACTCACCCAAATTCTGTTGTTAATCCATGCCTCAAACTATTAAATTATACTTTCGAGTACTGAAAGCACACACTGTGTTAGTGAGTACTGAAAACAACGAAGCGTGCGTAGCTTCATGTTTTTTGGTTGCTGTGTTTTTGAGCGACGAAAATGAACAATTGCAGCGAAACAAGCAAGTACTTGTACCCACCACAAGTCTCACAGACGAAGGGTTTCTCCCCCGTGTGTATTCGTTCGTGATTGTGAAGAGTCGACAGTTCCTTGAAGGATCTACCACAAGTTGCGCAAGTATGCGGCTTGTCGTCTTTGTGATACAATCTGTGCTTGTGATAAGATTGTTGGAAAGTAAAAGTTTTGTCACATATCGTACACTTGTACGGCATTTCACCGGAATGCAGACGTTTGTGTTTCTTCAGAAAATACTTCGTCGTGAACATCTTGCTGCAAACGTCGCATTCCCATTGCTTTCCCTCGTGTGTCTTTAGATGCTGCGTAACGTGCTGTTCCTGTTTAAAATTTAAGAAAATTGTGAGCTGGTGCAGAACTTGCAAAATTTCGTCAATTATCTCAATGAAATTGTTTACCTTCCTGAAGTTTTTGCCACAAGTTGGACAGTCGAAACCGTTTTCGCAACTTTCTTTGTCCTTCGATAAAAAACCTGCATGAAAAAATGTTTGTCAGTGGACGCGCAATTATCGAAGAAAGGAAGATAACTGAATCTCGAACGGACGTTGAGACGTGTATTTTTCGTTTCTTGTATGCGTTTTTTAAAATAATATGGTATGCATGGTATAAACTTGAGATAAGAACAATATCTTCAGACCAATTTTTATCGTTTTTAGGACAGAACAACTAAGATCCGCCAGAATTGGTGATTCAAAACTGAAACAGTTTTAGCACTAAATTTTAGCAAAACTCCAAATTGAAGCTATTTCTTCACGGACCGATAAAGAGTTATTATTTCTGAGAAGAAGCTAAGTACTGTTAAACGATTACCGAGATTGTATCCCATGTGCGCGACCCTCATGTGAACCATCAAGGTTCCCCGAGTTTTAAAAACTTTCGTGCACAAATGGCACGGACAATTCTTCAACGGTTCTTCAGGCACTCCGTTGACGTTGTTCTCCGATACTCTGTGCGCCAGCTGCTTGTGCAAAACTAAAAAATTATGATCCGGAAAGTGTGTACCACATATATTGCACCGTTCCATTTTATCTTTCATAGCCAAAAGACGAAAAGCTTTCCATCTTGGTAACACTTCATTAGAATTTGGACTCGGCTGCTGGTTCCTATTTTTTATTTCTTCAGTCCTACGAACATTGGAATCGATCGAGTCCAGTGATCTTTCTCTTTTCCCCCCTGGCAGCTCGCTGCTGACAGTTTGAGTCGAATTACTCGCTTGGTAATCTATATCTTTCGGGTAATATTTCTTCTCTCCGTTGGGCAAACTCGAAAGTTCTTCGGAAGAGACAGAATGGTTCTTTCCTTCGTTTGTCGCAGCTTCTGAGCATTTTGCACCATTTTCGTGCAACAAATTTTCAATCCAAGCCTCCGAAAATTGAGCTTCGCTCTCATCCTTCTTGGCAGTGTTGTTGTCCCTTGTCGTTAAGTTTTCTTCCATAGCTTTTCTTCGATACATAGCAGCTTCGACAACTCCCGATGACCGTTCAGAATTTTCATGAAAATTTTTCGAAGACAACATTCGTGTCCTCTCCTCCGAACTGTGAAATGTCATTGGTATTGTGCTTCTTTCGTAAGCCACAGAATCCGTTGGATTTGGCAATGAAGAACTTTCCGCTTTTATCAATCTTGGCGAACAAAATTGCTGCTGGCTAGAATTTTGCACGAATACAATTTGATTCTGGCTCTTCTCCACGGTCTCCAAGGCTCTTGCGCAGCCTTGAGAATTCGAGTCTTTGCTTGCAATCGCCGCTGTCACTGATTGCGCAGAGTTCATGTTCGACAATTGTGCAAATCCATTGTTGCAGCCAATTTCACCAGGTCGAGACCGATCGGAGGAAATTGCTTGTGCACTCTGAGAATTCCAGTTGTGTGACAAAATCGCTTCTCCGTTGTGTGACACTTGGCGAACGCTGTTGTTACAATTCGCGTCAGTTATTTTGTTACCCTCCAAACGATTGTCGTTGGAATTTATCGTGTGTCCGAAGAGATGAATCGTAAGTTTGTCAATGCCGAGAAGAGTCTCGTTGCAGACCGGACAAGCGAGGGGTCTCGTAGCGACGCTGACAAGACCAGCTCGCAGTGCGTCGAGCGTCGCGAAACCAGGTTGAGAACACAACGGACAGGAAAGAAGTCGAGCACACATGTTTTATCATGAAATCGATCGAAGATTATCGCGGCGTTTGAACAGATCGAGAATGAATTATTTGCAGCTAACGGACGACGGCGAGTGGACGCTTTTCGTTAAGATCAATTTAAATTGTAAAAACATAATGTGTTTGGACGGAATAAGGTACGCGTCGAGAGAGCGACGAACGACTGATTGGCGATCTATAATTATCCTCTCTTGGTGTATCAACGAATGCGAAGGTTATGCCTAAACTTGACCCAGATTAAGGTGCAATCGGAGCACATTTTTATTCGGTTTTTTTTTTTTCAGGTCAATCGTTTCGAAGGTAAGTCGAGAACATTACTCGACGCTCGTTGCGAAATACTTTTTCGAACTAATAAGCGGCGATATTTTTCGTGCTCGTCTAAATATAGAATCTTTTCGGCTGCATGAGGGTATTATGCCTTGGAATGCACCACATTTTACGCGAGTGGGGATCTTTCGACGTAATTTTAGATCAACGCGCGGGTCGTTCGAAGGATCGATGACGAGTCGTTATTGCATGGTAAAAAAGCTCGTTATTGATTTATTTGATTTTGATGGCTTTGAACATTGTGTGGTTGAGCGGTGTTGAGACGAAAAAATTGAAGATCATTTCATCAACTGAGAATGGGACACTTGTATGGTATACCGTTCTTGCAACAGTACTCTCGTCCTGCCGAGAGATTCGTGTTTATCCACTCGTTTTTGCAGTTCTTGATGAACAGATAAGCCTGCAAAAGGAAAAAAAAATGTTTTTAAAACTTAATGAATATTCGAGCGATATCGAACTATCGAAAATTTCTAGTGACTTACTCTTTCTTTATGAGCGTCGCGATCAATGGAACCGCACAAAATTGCGGGACTGTTGGGTAGATGCTTCACAATCTGTGTAATCGAAGAAAAGAGAACGATAAGTGGAGGGCGCGGATCCGAAGTAATTGTAATTACTAATGACCCTAAGGATGACAAGCGAAATAGCGAAATGTGTGGTATGTCACTGGTATAAGGAATTAGTGGATAACGGGGAATACGTATAGGAGGGTAAAAACCCTTAAAGGGTATACAGAAATAAAGGATCTACTACTACTAATGACCCTGAAGATATCTGCATGTGCCCAAATTTCGTCAAGTTATAATGGTTGTATTTTGCATTGTACAAACTTTGCTCGAGGAAGTTCACGTGGAGATTAAAATTCTATAAGTGAACAATTGGTTATTGTTGCTAAAGCCGTGCACTGATAGAGACTGGCCACAGATGAGACTTGATGTGCAGATATCTCCAGGGTCGTAATTACTATCTGAGTACGCCAATTAATGTTAAAGAGCTATGATTTAGCGGTCATATCTGGGAATTTGAATCTAAGCGAATAACATTTTTTGTTTAATCCTACAGTAATTACGCGGAAAATTCTATATTTTAGGATTTCAAATATTGAAAACCTTGGATGGATGATTGGCATAATTACGTTTCGTATGATAACAGATGAGATTTAGAAATTTAGGAGAAAAAAAACTTACGACATCAAGACACTTGCTGGTGCACATTTTGTTTCCTAAATTGGTACACGGAAAGACGTCCGTGTGCTCGTGGAGAAGCGCAGCGTTTCCCCACGGTTGCTCCTTGCTTCCCTTCTTGAATTGTCCGCTCAGAAAAACACCGCAGATACATCCGATTGGAGGAGATTCGGTAGTAGTCGGAGCATCGGATGGCAAACAAGTCTGGGACAAGGCATTGTCTTCTTGTGCGTAAGCGCGGCAAGCGCAGAGAAGAAGTAGAATAGCAAGGAGACTCATTTTGGACTGAAAAATAAACAGATAATTATAGTGATTTGCGACGTGGTTAAAAAATATTTGTCATATAAATTTCTTTTTTACAATCGGTTTAATGTAACATTAATTGCACGATATTAAACGATCGAACGATTGAACTCACCTCTTCAATAACTTGTCGTTCGTCTCGCGTTCCGCACTCGAATGCAAACCCGACATTGCCTACATCGCAAGTTATATATGTACTCATAATCTGCACATCGTGTTGTAATCCGAGGTAAGTTCAGACCGCGCTACTTCGCGAAATTTAGGTATTTGCAACGCGGCAAATTTTGCATCGCCTCGAAGGCCCCGATTATACGTTATCGTAATACCCATATGTGTGTCACGATTTTATAAACAATGCTTTGCAATACCCGCGAAAAATATTTGTAACGCGATTCGACAAATTATTCAACGAGTACAACTCCCTTTGACGTTAAACTGCTCATCAAAAATTTTCCTTCACCCTCCAAAACTATTCTCTCGGAATTCGCCACTATCGAATATCTGCATTTGATTATTTTTCGGGCCGATAAAATTTCAACTGTTATTTGTACAGTGTCGCCCGCATAGCAGGGCTTCGGATAGCGTATCAATTGTTCTAGTACTATCGTACCAGGACCCGGTAATTTTGTTCCCATCACTCCGGACAACAGACCATTCAGGAATGCACCGTGAACTACTTTTTCCGGCTGATTTATGTGTATCGGATTGTAGTCGTCCGTCAACTTTGCAAAACCTATTATATCGTCTTCGGTTATCGTTCTCTCGACCGAAATTCTCTTTCCTATTTGAAGAGCTCTCGCGAGCTTGGTCGGATTTTCGTTAGTTGGCACTTTTGTGCAGTAAGTTTTTGCTATGGTTCCTACATATCGAAACATTGTCCATAACATAATTGAATCGAACAATATTTATCTCAAAAGAATCAAATCTGATTTGATCGGAATCAAATAATATTGATCGTATTTACTCAATTATTTTTCCTGTTTTTATTAAAAGCGTAAGCTTTTTTTTTGTTTTAATTTTTAATATAAAAATAAAGATACCTTGCTTTTCCCTCGATTGTAAAAAAATGTTTACACGGTTGTAAGTAAATCAGAATTTTCACGAAAGTCGGAATAAAAGAAACTTAGCAATCAACTCAACGATCTTGCTAGGTTCGGAAATCAGTATAACAATGTAAATTTTACTTGGGTATTATTCGAAGCGTTTAAGACGCAGGTGAACAGAGTTGTCCTAAGATGTGGCTAGAAATACGGAAGAGTAGACTCTACTGAGCGGATGTGGCCTATCAGTTCATTAGGTTTTTTCTTTTATATTTATAAATATTCGATGTTTTTTTTTAATGAAAAATGTTCGTCTGTATTATGTATTAATTTTATATGCCTCGTCTTTTCAGTTTGGTAAAAGTAAAAATAATTATCTTCAATTTCATAGTATCAACGACGACTGGTCGTTCCAGTAATAAATGTGTCAATGTAGGGATTCTAGTTGTTCGTTAAAATTAAATGACTCTGCCTTGTTCGGCGTGACATAAATAATTCCTATTTGTACTGTTCATTGTCCGATCGAGCATGAAAAAAAATCTACCTACGACGGCAAAGGTATATCGGCCACGAAATTTGACGGTGGAATCTGCCTAATCTGTTCTACCTCTTCGACAGTGCAATAATCAGCTAAAAAAACCTGCGCCAAATTTTTTATGCGTCTGTTCGGAGAGTCCGAGAAAGTCAGTATCTTCTCAATATTTGCTTGCGTGGCAATGTTTTTTTTCGAGGCAGACGTCACGAGGAACATCAGAGTCGTTATGGCGGACAAGACAGTCTGTTCGTCTCTAGAATCCAGAAGCGAGCTCACAAGTGCGATCCCCTGATTTTGTAAGATGTACTCTCTGTTGATTGGATCTGAAAATCAAGTCGTCACAATTTTTTTTTACACCTCAATGAAAAAGTCACAAAATCTGGGTCAAGTTGCAAAAAAAGTGTAATTCTCACCCAAGGACAAGTTGCATATGCCGCCGATGGCGAAACGCACGAGTGTCTCGTTACTGTCCGACAATACGTGAAGAAACAAATCGATCGCGTGCAATTGCCGCAGATAATCGTAATTCACCGGATCGTAGGCAAAGTTTGCGAGGTTAGCCAGTACTTGTTTCTTTGCGTCTGAAATAAGAACGTAGCAAGTCAATGCGAGTGACGAATTTCAATAGAACGAGTGTCAATCACGATCGTAAAACATCCGCGAAGTTTTTGTCACTCTGATTCGTCTTCGAAGATTTGTTCGTACCCTTCGAAGTCGATGTTTGAAACTCGGTGACGAGGAGTTTCAGAAAATCGTAACGTCCGACACCGTTCTTTCCGGTGCGTTGAATTATCTGCTCCTTTCTCGAGAACATAATCGCGATTTTTGCGCAAATAATTTGCGATTTTCTTCGTAGGTTTTTCGTCGCCTAATCGCGATATATGTTGCAGGAGCGACAAGAAATGTTTGTTATTTTCAAATGTTGTGCTGACAGACTTGGATTTGTCTGAAAGCGAGGTCTTCGACTACTAAACCGTTTAACTATTTATCGAAAAATTTGAGTACGTCGAAGGTGGAGTACTTTCGATAGGAAAATAACAGTGGTAATTGGTAATTTATTTGTTTATAATGATTGATATGACAACGATGATAAGTTATCGGCAGAGAGGGTTATCGTAGTTAGTACAGTTCGCAAGAACGGAGATGTCGTCGCTAGTTTCATTCTTGCCCGGCGTGTTTCCTAACGAATTACTTTACTGGTTCGAATGAATGAATGTACGAATGACTCGCTATGGAACTTATTACAGTAGAACCCCGATTCACCGGAATGCTCGGGACCGAAGAGTCCCCGGATAATCGAAGTTCCGGTTAATCCCAACTAGACAGCGAAAATATTATAAGTCAATAATGGCTAATGATACAACTTTATTTTGACTAGTTAAAATGAAATTTGGTACAACTTGCACTTAATTGTTAAATAGTGTGAACTAGAATGTAAAGCTTTGGATGTTTTTTTTTATTAATAGTACACAAGGTCGTCTTTTATTTTAAGTACTCGGTGACTTTGGTTTACTTCTTGCACGTGCTCGATTTACGTCTATCACCTATTTCATTTTTCCGCATGCCGCGCATAAACATAAAAGAAAAATAAAACCTCGGAAGACGCACGGTTAATCCGCTTCCCGGTTAACCCGACCTCGGTTATTCGGGGATCTACTGTACTAGCAATATGTGGATAGAACGATCAATTATGCTCGGTGAATCATTCATTGACCAGAGCTGACACCTTCAACGTTTCTTCGATCATTTGAATAGGCATAGAACGATATTAATCTGTCCGGCACGCGCGTCACATATATTGCACACTTGGAAAAAATAGAGTAAACTATTTTATCGCTTCACCATATAATTAGGATGTTGATATTGAGCTTGTAGTTTGCATGAACCCGGATATTCCTTCGGCGTATACATTTTATTACGAAAAAACATTTTTCAAGTAATTTTAACTTTTTCCTATTTATAATATATTGATAAAGAAAAATTTAATTAAACCCTTTAACGCGTTCCTAGTGAATCGTCGTTTTAAACGATTTGCAGCCAAAATTGATTACGATATCGGTATAACATATGTACTTGGAGCTACACTCATGTATATTCTATGTTTAAATTGGACCGAAAAATATCATTGTGCTGGTAAAGGGTATTCATTGATAACGGCGATTAAAATTTAACCCATGAATTGAAAAATTAAATTAAAGGGTTAAATTTATAAATTAAATCAAAATTTAATCCATTCATACTGAAATTCAAATTTTCAACTATTTACAGCAAAAATTGATTACCATATCGGTGCGGCTTACTTGGAGCTACTTATAAATGTTCTATGTTTTAATTGGGCCGAAAAAATATCGTTGTACTCTAAAAGTACTGTATTGATAGCAATTCATAAAATCGAATCCTTTGACGCGTTCCTAGTGAATTGTCATTTTATTATTGTTATTATTATTATTGTTTTTATTGTAACCAGGGTGTTACACCCTATTTATTTTCAACTGTTTACATCAAGAATTTATTGCGATATCGGTACAGCATACTTGAGGCTACTCACAAATGATCTATGTTTCAATTACGCCGAAAAAGTAACTTTCTTTTTTTTACACTGTTTTAGGTAAAAATGATTTAGAAAAATCGTTTTCGTTCTAATTTGTTATGAGGGTGAGACCGTAACTTATGAAGACATGTGCTATGAGTACGAAGGCAACGTTGAAGAGCGGTATGTGTCACGCGTAAGACACTATATTTCGACTTTGACATTAGTCAGTCAACCAGTTCATTAATTAATTTTATTTTTATCAAAGGTTTCACCTACTTATTGCCACGACCACGAGGGAGCTCCAAAGACCGCCCTACATTTCGGCAAGGAAGCGGTGAATATAAAGTAATTGGCATCCCTACTTAACATCACTTGACCTTATGGTCTGTAAAGGGCAACCCGTTGCTGGTTTCGTCGCTTTAATTATGAACCTCGTAAACAAGATTAATAAGTTCCGCGAGACCAAAGATGCCGAGGCTCCGCGAGCTCGAGTTACAATAGGATGTATATATTTTCTTTCCGGGCCAAACCTATATCAACTTCGTCAGCTGAGTTTTTATAGCGAATATAAAATCGTTTTATTTTGAACCTGCAGGATCGAATACAAATTTAATTTTTTTATATAAGCCAGCAGCATCGCCGCACTACGTACGGTCCATAATTTTTTATAACACAAAACCCTGACCATATGTGACGACCCTTCGACATTACCGAATTTTTTCTTCACATGGATTTTTCTTCTATCTTCACCTTATCGCACGATGAATTATAACATTTCTGGCAGAATTAAGACATCTAAAGATCGACACATAATTAATAAAAGAGATTTTTAACGCCCTCAATTTCACACTGTCTTGAGAAAAGCTTCATAAATTTAACAGATTATCTTTCGCTGAAATTACATGAACTGAGTCTTTGTAGCGGATATAAAATCGTTTTATTTTGAACCTACAGGATCAAATTCAAATTTAATTTAATCTTTTACATCAGCCAGCAGCATCTCCGCTCTACTTACACAGTAAAAACGTGTGAACTTTTGCTTCCTCATAGAGGAAGCTATGTGTACAAAAACTTATTGTCCAAAAACGTCCACAATTTTTAATTGATTATTTTTCCGATCGAACCATCGGGCTCTAGTTTTACAAACAAAAGTTCAACCTAAAATTGTAAATAACCCAGGAAATAAAAGGACGTTTTTGTATATTCAAAGCTGAAAAGGCTTTGTCATTTATTTTACAAAGTTATTTTTACGAAACTTCGTATTCTGATTTTAGGAAATTTTTTTTTTACTGTGTACGGTCCATAATTTTTTTTATAACAAAAAGGCGAACAAACGTGCCAACCATTCGACATTACCGAGTTTTTCTTTGCATGGATTTTTCCGTTGTCTTCATCTTATCGTAAGATGAAGCATTTCCGATAGAATTAACACGCCGAAAGATATGCACATAATTGCGAAGAAATTTTGAAACTCCGAATTTCCCTCAATCCAGATTGAGGGAAATTCGGAGTGTCAAAAATCTCTTGATAAATTTCAAGGAAACTTGATAAATTTAACAGCTTATCTTTCGCTGCAATTGTATCCTTCAAGAAGCATCGCAATGTTTGTCCGGGGTATTTAAAGAGGTGGGCTGTTTACTCGCGACAAAATCTGCGGAGGACGAAGAGCGTGAAATGCTCGAGTGTTTAATTCGTCTACTGCTCATTCAATAAGCTCAGCAGGGAGAGTGCCAGGGATGCCTCGTATTCTCTAAATTCTCGTAAAGCCTCGGCCGCGTAGCGAAACTGAATAAAAACAAAACGTGATGCGATGAATGAAATTTTCGCCGACGAAAATAAATGCGCCAACATAAACGCTCCTGTCTATTCGCTCGAAATTCCTGGATCAATTGTAACATCGCTGAGTGTACTGTGCGACTCTGTCGTCATTGGGTGCGTGTCAGAAGAAACGCCAAGTTTGCGATACGCGCTATGAATGAAGAAGAAGAAAAAGAAGATATAAAACGGGAATCCCGTAAGTCGAGAAGAGGCCAAGTTGGAGCACGTATTTCTTTCATTGGTGTAATGATTAGTACGGCGGTTGTATATTCCTCACCCCCTTTACGACTACTTGAGTCGCTGCTGCGGTCCTTTCAATTACATGTGTAAAGCCGCCGTCACAGAGTTTCTTCCTCAGTTCGTGGGTGGACTATATAAATGCATGTTGACTCTTGGACCTCTTCAGTTGCTCTTGCGTGTTCGATGATCTGACCTTGCTCCACGATCACCGACCTTCCTGTACCTGCGAAAAAAATAAATAAAAATTTATATTGTCGCGATAAGTTGTAAACGATAAAGTTTCGTCAGTCGAGTCTCGCGAGATTGTCGCGAAAACGCGATAATCGCGAGTGTTTCGCTGCACGAGGACAATCGAACGTGGTGGGAAAAAATGGTGTTCGAATTTTTTTCGAGAACGAGCCTCGTTCTCCTGGCGATTGGATTGTGCTCGAGGTCTGCCTACGGCAACTACGAAACTGTACCCCACATCGTAGTCTTCATGGTCGATGATTTGGTAGGATATATATGCCTATATTTATATATGTACATATTGTGATAATTTTTTTAAAGGATGCAAGCAGTGCTAGTTCGTTTCGGGTGCTGTGAATGGTAAAAATCCATAAATAATATTCTTAAGGTTTTTGGCACGGAATTTCATATAAAACATTAAGTTGGGTTTTTTTATGTTGATTTTTTGGGGTGACCACCGAGAGGAGCGAAGGCGCGAAGAAATTAAGTTCATTCCCGACCACGCTATAAAGTCTACATTCCGTACCTGCGAGGCGGGTAGAAAGTAGCCTATTATAGACTAGCGGGACATAATTAAGGGAGCGGGCAATAAAGTAGCACTTTATTTCCCGCTGCATTATTTTATGTCCCAAAATAAATATATAATGTTATTAAAAAAGTACCAGTATTATAATTTA